>CAUYRT010046042.1:0-22620 GCA_963574885.1 Lepilemur ruficaudatus
TAACTCGAGTTAGGGTCCATGTCTCAGAGCGCCAACACGCAGTGGCCTCTTCTCTGGACAAAGGACCCCGGGCAGCGCGGGAAGGGCAGTTTTATAGGGTCAGTTCAGGCAGCAAAGAGCTGTCCACCCATTGGACATGCATCTATTTAGTACAGCGATTGGTTCTATTGCTATTTCTCTCTGTACTTTTTCTCATATTACCCCGTGGTTTCTGCAAGCAAGCCATTATCACAAAAGCATAACTGAGCAGTTAGCAGGCAAGCAAGCTTCACTAGAATGCAGGAGTCTGTTTTGCAATTGAGCCCTGTGTATAGATTTGGTCCCTTACAGTGGGAGGATTGCTTGAGCCCAGGAGTTTGAGACCAGCCTGAGCTAGAGCAAAATATCATCTCCACTAAAAATAGAAAAATTAGCTGGGTGTGGTGATGTGTGCCTGTAGTCCCAGCTCCTGAGGAGTCTCAGGCAGGAGGGTGGCTTGAGTCCAGGAGTTTGAGGTTGCAGTGAGCTGTAATGATGCCACTGTACTCTCACGTGGGCAACAGTGAGACACTGTCTCAAAAATAAAATAAAATAAAAAGAAAGAAAGAAATAATAACACCACCTTCTATGTTGAACATATTGTAAATTATATGTAATGATTGATGGTAGAAAATTTGTGCTTGTAGCCTAAAAGGTAATATTTTTCAGAGTCTTCCCAATTCTACTTTTTCCTTTCAAAGAAATTTATTGCAAACTATTATATGCATTATTCTCTATTGAGTACACTTAGCCACCAATTACATGAAACCGTATTATAAAAATAATTGCTTTTCATCCTCATTAACCAACTATTAGGAAGAAAAATGATGAGAAATCATTCAGCATTTTATTAATTCTAAACAGTATTTCTAATGAATCCTCTTATCAAGTTATATGTAGAAAAGCATTTCCGTCCCTATTTTCTAGTGAATTAGGCAGCACTTGAACAGAAAGATAGATACTCCCATTATGAACACATTACAGCATTCCCCATGGAGACAGAGACTGCAGCATCTGGGGGGAAATTAAAGCCTCCCTTCCCACTGGTCCTTCTCACAGGCTTTGTAGCAGGTTTAATTGAACCTGGCACACACTCCTAGCCTTTCTACACAAAATTTACTATTTATGACTTTTTGAGTAATTGCAAGAAAGCTAGCGCATCCTTTTAGATGACGTGTGTCATAAGCCTCAAAAGGAGAGGGAAGTGCTCTCCCACAGCTCCATAAATCCCCAGGGAATGAGCCAAAGAACAAAAGACTCGCACCTGCGTCTTCCTTCCAGCATTTTACCTCTGGTGGATGCAGGCGGGGTCTGTGTTCTCCACCCCCACACCGCATCTGTGGCTACACTTAGCCTGGTTCATTTCCTGAAATAAATAAAGGTTCATCCAGTGCTAGCTGGGTGACTTTCACACCAGTTCACAACACCTACCTACCTTTGCATCAGGGCTATAGATCACGGTTGGATTTCTGTCTAAATTGTCTCATTATCCTCTTCAATAATTTGGGAGTGGACTAACAACGTGGAGTTTTAGCAGGTCTGAAGGGACCAGGGCTGTAGTTTAAGTTCCTCAGCTTTCCTTTAAATCCAGTAGAGGTAAATCAAATCTACTCAAATCAACAACATTTAGTCGTCACTAGCCATGTTCAAGACATAGAGGAGCCAGTACGGGATAAATTGCTAAATGGCTCATAGAAAAGGTCCCAACCGAGTCCAAAGCTGGGAGAGGAATTTCTAACAGGATTCAGCTGAGGTGTGTGAAGAAGGAAGCAATTGACTTGGGGCTTGAAGGCCACAGAGGATTTGAATGGGCAGAAAGAGAGGGTAATCCCTGGCAGGTGGGACAGCATGAGGACAAATTCAGCTGACGGTATATGAAGTGCTTTGGGAAGACTGTATCGCAAGTAGTTTGGCTACAGCAATGGTTCTCAAACTCAGAATCACCTGGAGGGCTTATTACAAACAGGTTGCTAGATCCTCTCACCTGCCCGCACCTCCAAGGTTGTTGCTTGAATAGGCCTGAAGCCAACTGAGAATTTGCATTTCTACCAAGTTCCCAGGTAATGCTGATGCTGGTGGTCTAGGGGCCATACTTTTAGAACCCCTAGGCAAGAATGTAGCGTTTCTAAGGCTGAAAAGATGAATGGGACCGCTTGTGAATGGCTCTGAAGGTCAGGCTAAGGAATTGGGTTTTATTGCTCAGGCTGTGAAAACTGCTGAATGGATTTTTTAAAAGGTGAGATGGAGTTGAGAAATGAAAGAGGTGTGTTAGGAAGGTGCTGTGATCACTGTGCTGAGAATGCCAGAAAAGGAAAGGGACTCATCAAAGGGGATTTTCTTAGTGGGTGAGGCCCAAGGTTTAGGTCCTTAACAAGGATGTGGAAGACAAACTAGCAAAGGAAAAGAGATGGTGCAAAACCCCACTCATTTCATTCTCTTTTAAACTAAATTCAAAGATATATTTGCACAAGATTGGACAAAATAACTAATGAGCAAAGCCTCTGAACGAGTCAAATTCTCTAAACTAGTCAAAGGCTATCAAAATTTAGGGCAAGAGGCTCACTGGAGAAGCTTGTTAAAAATGCAAATACCTTCTAGGTACATACCCAAAAGAAATGAAAGGGGTTCTAATAGATATTTCTACATGCTTGTTCATAGCAGTGAAGGAGCTCAGGAAATTTCACCTCAAAATATGACTCCTTGGTATAAAGAGTATTGTGAATTAAAGGCCCTTAGAAATGAGCAGGCCTCGGGAGGAGCTTTCCCTCTATGTGTATAAACCAGACGGACCGAAAGAACAATTGACTTCCCTTCCCCTCCCTGTTATCTCAATATATTACAGAAGAGAAGATCAAGAATATAACCAGACCTGGCCCAAATCACTTTAAATATAATACCTGTCTCTAGGTTAATTTAATTTCCAAAGAGAATCATTTACAAGTCAATCTGTTTCCCCTCATCCATTCATTCTCCCAAGTATCTATACACCCTCCGTAGTAATCACTTAAATTGCTGCTCAACAGAATTATCTATATTCCTCATCTCTTCCCTCTTTTAAAATGAGGGTATAAAAACTTCTGGACCCCATTGGTATCTGCGATTCTCCTCGTGTGCAGGGTAAATGAATCTCTTTCTCTTATTACTCTGCCTTATTGTGGGCTGATCTTTCAGTGAAACTTCCAGGGCAAAGGGGAAGTTTCCCTTCTCCCCGACAGCAGCATTATTCACAATGGCTAAAGTGTGGAAACAACCTAAAAGTCCATTGACAGATGGATTATTATTCAGCCTTAAAAAAATTTTTTTTATTGAAGTAAAATATACATATATACTTCACCATCTTTACCATTCTCAACTGCATAGTTAAATGGTAATAAATACATTTATTTATTATATAAATATATATAATTTATATATATAAATATATATAAATTATATAAAAATATATTCTTTTTTTCCCTCTTCATCCACCCTCACTCCTCCCCTTCTTGGCCTCTGGTCATCACCAATCTACTCTCTATCTTCATGAGATCCACTTTTTTAACTCTCACATATGAGTGAGAATATGTGATATTTATCTTTCTGTGCTTGGCTTATTTCACTTAGCATAATGGCCTCCAGTTCCATCCATGTTGCCACAAATGACAGGATTTCATTCTCTTTTATGGCTGAATAATATTGTATTGTGTATATATACCCCCTTTTCTTTATTCATTCATCCATTGATGGGTACCTAGGTCGAGTCCGTATTTTGGCTATGGTAGATAGTGTTGCAATAAACATGGGAGTGCAGACGTCTCCTTGATATATTGATTTTCTTTATTTTGGAGGTATATTCAGTAGTGGAATTGCTGGATCATACAGTAGGTCTATTTTTAGTTTTTTGAGGAACCTCCATACTGTTCTCCATGGTGGCTGTTCTAATAGTGCACATTCTCACCAACGGTGTATGAGGGTTCTCATCTCTCCACGTCCTTGCCAGCAGCTGTTATTGTCTGTCTTTGAGACACAAGTCATTTTAACTGGGTGAGATGATGTCACATTGTGGTTTTGGTTTGCATTTCTCTGATGATTGGTGATGTTGGGCATTTTTTTCATACACCTGTTGGGCATTTGTATGTCTTCTTTTCAGAAATGTCTTTTCAGAAATGTTTATTCAGCTCTTTCACTTATTTTCAATTGGATTGGTTTTTTTGCTATTGCATTGTTACATGTTCTGGTTATTAATCTCTTGTCAGATGGATAGTTTGCAAATGTTTTCTTTCATTCTGTAGGTTGTCTCTTCACTTTATTGATCGTTTCCTTTGCTGTAAAGAAGCTTTTTAGCTTGATGTGATCTCAATTGTCTATTTCTGCTTTGATTGCCTATGCATTTGAGGTGTTAACATAAAAAAATCTTTGCCCAGCCCAATGTCCTGGAGCATTTCCCCAGTGGTGTTTTTTTTCCTAGTAGTTTCATAGTTTCAGATCTTAGATTTAAGTCTTAATTCATTCTGATTTGACTTTTGTGCATGGTGAGAGATAGGAGTCTAGTTTCATTCTTCTATATATAGTTCCCCAGTTTTCCCACCACCATTTATTGAAAAGTCTGTCCTTTCCCCATTGTATGTTCTTGGCACCTTTGTGAAAGATGAGATGGTTGTAAATGCTTGGATTTAAATCTCAGTTCTCTGTTCTACTCCATTTGGTCTATGTGCCTGTTTTCATGCCATTACTATGCTATTTTGGTTACTATAGTTTTGTAGTAAATTTTGAAGTCAGGTAATGTGATGCCACCAGTTTTTTCCTTTCTGCTCAGAATTGTTTTGGCTATTCAGGGTCTTTTGTGATTCCATATAAATTTTAGGATTTTTATTTCTACTTCTGTGAAGAGTTTCATTAATATTTTGATAGGAATTGCATTGAATCTGTAAATTGCTTTGGGTAGTATTGTCATTTTAACAATGTTAATTCTTCCCATCCATGAGCATGGAATATCTTTCCATTTTTTTATGCCCTCTTTTATTTTTTTCATCAGAGTTTTATAGTTTTCCTTGTATAGATCTTTTACTTCTTTGGTTAGATTGATTCCTAGGTATTTTATATTGTAAATAGGATTGCTTTCTTGATTTCTTTTTTCAGATTGCTTGCTGTTGGTGTATATAAATGCCACTGATTTTCGAATCTTAATTTCATATTCTGCAACTTTACTGAATTTGTTTATCAGTTCTAAGAATTTATTGGTGGAGTCTTAACGTTTTTCTAGGTATAAGATTACCTCATGCAGGCTGGGCACAGTGGCTCACACCTGTAATCCTAGCACTCTGGGAGGCCAAGGTGGGCAGATCATCTGAGCTCAGGAGTTCAAGACCAGCCTGAGCAAGAGTGAGACGCCGTCTCTACCAAAACTAGAAAAAATGAGCTGGGCATGGTGGCACATGCCTGTAGTCCTAGCTATTCGGGAGCCTGTGGCAGGAGGATCGCTTGCGCCCAAGAGTTTGAGGTTGCTGTGAGCTAAGCTGATGCCATGGCACTCTAGCCCGGGCAACAGAATGAGACTCTGTCTCAAAGAAAAAAAAAAAAAAAAGGTTATATCATCTTTGAACAAGGTTAATTTGACTTCTTCCTTTTCAATGTGGATGCACTTTATTTCTTTCTCTTGCCTAATTGTTCTGGCCAGGACTTCTAGTACTATGTTGAATAAAAGCGGTAAAAATGAGCATCCTTGTCTTGTTCCAGTCTTTAGAGGAAAAGCCACCATTTTTTCCTATTCAGTATGATGTGAGCCATGGGTTTGTCATATATGGCCTTATTTTGAGGTGTGAAAGGAAAAAAATTTTGACACATGCTACAATTTGGATAAAACTTGAAAACATTATGCTAAGTGAAATAAACCAGACACAAAAGGACAAATATTATATGATGCCAGTTATACGAGGTACCTAGAATAGTCAAATTCATAAAGACAGAAAGTAGAATAGAGGCTACCAGGGGCTGGGGGGGAGTGGGAACCTAGTAGTGAATGGATATGAAGTTTTAGTTCAGAATGTGAAAAAGTTCTGGCAAGGAGCGGTGGTGATGGTTTCACAACAATGTGAATGTACCCAATGCTACTGAATTGTACATTTAAAAATTAAAATGGTAAATTTTATGTTATGTGTACTTTACCACAAAAAAAAAAAAAAAAGGATGCAAATGCCTGAAGTAACCCTTCAGCTAGAGAATGTGATTCAGTTGGTCTAGGTGGGACCCAGGAATATAGCCTAGGGGATTCCAAAGCTGGTGCTACAGGACAAACTCTTCTATCTTATCTCTAAGGAAAAGTAGCCGCTTTGAGTAAAATCTTTTGTAAAAGAAGGGATAGGGTTTTGCTTAAAGGGAGAGTTTTCCAGGTACCACTTACACCAGTAGATTTTCCTAATCACATAGATGTCCATAACATTGCTGTGACTTCAAGAAATCCTAACAGAAGCCTTCATCAGGGGCCCTGTTCACCATTTGTATATGGCCATATGGGAGAGTCTCCTCTCCTGCACCTCTTGCATTGCATGTTTTCTGTAGTAACTACTAGAACCAGAAGTAGAACAAGCAACTTAAACACAGATAATGAACTTTGTGCAGTTGAAGCAGAATGCCTGAATTTTATGGCTTGAACTTTATACAATTATTGACTGACCAAGAGCTCTCTACAATGAATATTAATTAATGGGAAGCAGGAAACAGTCCAGCAGAAAGCAGAATGCAATATAGATGAGGATAATGGGGGTTGAAGTTGCGGAAGCAAGATAACTACTATGAACGAGGATCTGCATTAGAACCAGAATGGAGATACCATGTCAGCTGCTGTCTGATGATTTAACCCTGGAGACCACAGAGGTTATTACCCTAACCTTGTGTATTATATAATTCTAGCATAAAGCAAATTTACTTCTGTCAGCCTTTTTAGGAACTGAGAATTACAGGATCAATTATATGTGCCCCAAATAGAAATTTAGGGAGAATAACTCTAAGCTCTGATGAAACCAGAAAGGCAGGTATCAAAAAATTAGACAGACACTTAATATAAAAATTGTATGGCAATAAAATAAATTTTAAGGGTTTTTTGGTGTTTTTTTTTTTTTAAACTGGGAATGTGGTATAGGGGTGGTGCAGTGATAATTTTATATATCACTTGGTTGGGCCATAGCATGCCCAGATATTTGGTCAAACATTCTTCTGGTTGTTTCTGTAAGGGTTTTTGAATGAGACCAACATTTAAATCAGTAGACTTTGATTAAAGCAGTTTGCCTCCCCACTCCATGTGGGTGGGCTTCATCCAATAAGCTAGAGTTCTGAATAGAACAAACAGAACAGCCTCCCTGAGCAAGAGGGGATTCTCCAGCAGATTGTGTTTGGACTTCATCTGCAATATCTAGTCTTCCTGGTTCTACTAGAACATAGGGCCCTCCTGGATATCCAACCTGCCAGGCCATCCCACAGATTTTGGACTGGCCAGTTTCCAAATTGTATAAGCCAATGCCTTACAGTAAATCTCTTTCTATATATGTACACATGCTATTGGCTCTGTTTTTCTGGAGAATCCTGACTAATACAGGTGGTAGATGAGGAGATCTGTAAATGTTTCTAGTAAGGAGAGGTAAAATGTATGGTTATGGTGGCTTTTAAGCAGGTCAAATTCTTTGACCTTCTTCTCATCAAAAGGTCCCCACCCCTTGAATCTCAGTGGGTTCATGACTGCTTTGACCAAAAAGTATGGCAGAAGTGGCACTATGTGACCTCTGGGGCTATATGATAAAAGGAAGTCATGCAGCTTTTGTCTTGTTAACTAAACTCACACTGTTGGAGCCCTCAGGGGCCATGTAAGAATCCCAAACAGTCAGAGACAGCCATGCTATGAGGAAGCCCTAGCCACATTGAGAGGCCCTGCGTAGGCTCTCAATGACAGCAGCCTTCAAGTCACCCTGGCCCAGATGCCAGACATGAGAGTGAAGAAGGTTGTAGGTGATTCCAGCTCCTGGTTAGTAGAGTCTTCCCAGTTGGGGCCCCAGACATTGTGAAGAGGGGACAAGTCATCTCTGCTGAGTCCTTTCTGAATACCTGATCTGTAGGATCCATGAACCTGAATTAATAAAATGGTTTAAAATTTTTAAATCAAATTCTTCCTTAAATTCTTTTCAGTGACTTTTTTTACCTTAGGAATCTTTAAGGATATAATCATTGCTGAGAAGAGAAACTTAATTTCTAATATACATCTGTTAGTTGTTAGCAAACTGTAGAGTTGATTCCAAAGAATATTTTCCAGTTTTCCTCAACTTCCCTTTTTGTCATATTTATAATACACAGAATGTTTTAAAATTCATGCAATTATTGCCAAGAAGAGCTAGCTGAACTGTGGAGCCTATCTGTATTTGAAAGTATTGTCAAATACTATTGCCTAATTATGATTGCACTACTAAACTCCAGCCTGGATGACAGAGTGAGACCCTGTCTCTGGAAAAAAAATGCTATTGCCTATTTATCTAACTGAGTAAAGGAGATGAGCACAGATTTTAGTGGGGTTTTATAAATCCCAGTGATTTCAGTAATTTCAGTTAACCAAGGAGAATGTTAATATTGTTCAATGCAAGAAATATTATTAAGCCCTATTATATGTAGATTTATGGCTCAAAATAATTAAGAGAAAAATTATTCTTGAAAAGTGTATATTAACTACTATGATAAGGTAAATTTTCATTATGTTGAAAGTGTAGTTACATCACAATCATCAGTGATTTATAAGAGTCCCTTGAAATTGAGTTAATTCAAACACATTCATAAAGTTTTTATAGTATCTGTTACTCTACTGTATCATGTGATGAATATTTCAAAAGTTAATACATATATATAGAATCTGACCTTGTGAATCTTTTAGTCTAGTGAACACAGTAAGATTCACTCACTTGAAACAACTAGGCAATAGTCCTTGGTGGAAAAGGTACATTCACACAAGAATAAAGGAGAATTACCTCTCAATCTTCAGAGCTTTTATGTTGGACATAAAGAAAATAATTTTCTAAGTGATGGGATATGCATGACTTCATTTCTTTTTCTAAGGAGTTCTAATAGTTTAAATTTGGCAAGCTCCTTTCTGTATTTTCAACTTGGTTGGTAACAAAACAAGGAAAAGAAAAAACAAAAACCAAACTCCTCACAGAACTGGCATGCACTAGATCTGGACTCTTGGATTGGCTCATTTTATATTATTTTTAAGTGTTACTGAACTTGTATCTTGCTGTAATTAAAAATTTTATGAAAATGACTATAGTAGATTAGTAAACAATCCAGGCTACACAAAAACTTGTTTTGTTTTTTTTCTCAGTTCTGTTTAATACTCTGAACTAAACTAGCCTTTCTCCCTGCCTACTTCATATAAATAACTTGGTCCCTGGAGATCTCAGTAGTCTGTAATTCTGTCTCATGTCTCACATACTCCTATGATTTTCAGAAGCAGAGGGGTGCTCAGAGAGGACAAAACAAAGTTGGATTTTGGGTAATAAAATCACATTAAACCCTTACCATAGGCACTCCACCTTGTGAAGGAAATAAGAGATAGCAAGCAAAATTCTTGCCTTCAATAAACTGGTGATTTAAAAGAATTAGTAGTAGTAGTCACATATAAACATTCCAAGTCTTATAAAGATGAGTAATTTATTTTAATAAACTTATTGGACCTCACAACTCTTGCATTGTTTGGAAGTTGGTACTCTCATAAAGCCTGGGCTCAGAAATTGGTACAACATCACTCCTGGCAAATTCTGTTGGTCAAATCAGTCACCGATTCAGCTCCAGTTTCAAGGGGAGGGGATGTAGACTCCATCTCTCAGTGGGAGGGTTGTCAGAGTTTGAGGCCATCTCTAATTTACCATTATCCGCTTCCCCTAAAGGCCTTGTGGCTTCGACCCTTGGTGAGAGTCCCACCGTGGTTTACTGTAATGTTCGAAGCCACTCGATATAGCGGTGCCTGACTCCATTTGTGATCGTGCTGCACCTACGAGGCCATATGCCAATGCTGATGATTGCCTAAACCTTTCTCGTGTGCCTGCTGCACCCTTTTGGACACTGTGCTTGGGCTGCCCAAATGATATGCATGTGTAATAATTATTATGATAAAGAAATGGGTCACATGATCATGGAGGCAGTCAAGTCTTATGATCTGCAGGGTGTGTCAGCAAGTTAGAGACCCAAGAGAGCCCATGGTCTAGTTCCTGCACAAGTCTGAAGACCCGAGAAGCAGGAGAGCACATGGTGTTTTTCCTGTCTAAGGGCCGGCAGGCTTGAGACTCAGGAAGAGCTGATGTTCCAGTTCAAGTGCAAAGCCAGGAAGAAAGCTGACGTCCCAGTTCAAAGGCATTCAGGCAGGAGGATTCTCTCTTACTCAGGGCAGGGTCAGCAGCTTTTGTTCTATGCAAGCCTTCAACTAATTTTATGAAGCCCACCCACATAAGGGAGGACCCTCTGTTTCCCTCAGTCTACCAATTTAGATGTCAAAGTCAGACACAAATACCCTCACAGCGATACCTAGAATTATGTTTGACCAACTATCTGGGCACCCCGTGGCCCAGTCAAATTGACCCATAAAATGAGCCACCACTCAGGCTCAGTTTTCCCAGCCCTGCGTGGTCTCCAGATCCCCTGCCACACTCTCCCTTGTGACAAAGCCTGCTCCGTGACAACAAGAGCTGCTGTTTATAAAAAAGAATGAAATAATGTCTTTTGCAGGAACTTGGATGGAAGTGGAAGCCCTTATCCTAAGTGAAGTAACTCAAGAATGGAAAACAAACACTACATGTTCTCACTTGCAAGTGGGAGCTATCCCATGGCTACACATGGTCACACAGAGTGGAATAATGGACATTGGAGACTCAAGAGGGGGCAGGGTGAAGAGGGGTAAAGGGTGAAAAATTACCTGTTGGGTACAATGTACACTATTCGGGTGACAGATACACTGAAAGCCTGGATTTCACCATTAATCAACATATACATGTAATAAAACTCCACTCGTACTCCCTAAATATATTGAAATAAAAGAAAATTTAAAAAAAAGAGCTGCTGTGTCTGAGTTTTAAGAGCACCATTTCCTTAAGATGTATTACTCTTTCCAATAATGGTGCCAATGCTGTACGACTTGTCATTTGTTTATGAGGACAATTGAACAGTTACTTAGTAGTCAAACCAGGCAAATATCAGGTACCAGAAGCACAGTTGTCTCTGTGTGTACATACTCATTAGATGGCTGTGCAGGGGACCACCGAGGTGTTTGCAGGAAAAAGAACTAAGAGACATCAATGATCACAAAATGCTAATATTTGTCTAGTGCTTTGTAATTTACAAACAACTTTCATCTACCTTACCCCGCTGCAGGCCTTGTGATCCAGGCCAGTCTGGCATTGCCATTACAAAAGCTGCTTTGGGAGAAGATAGTGTAAGGCTGGTGGGCGGAATCCCCCTAGGGGTTTTTATACGTGGTCCCCCATCCCCACATCCTGAACTGGCCACGTGGTTTTGACAAATCTTCCCTTGGCAGAGGAACCACCCGCTGGGGCCGCTTCCTGTTTTGAAAGGAAGATCCAGCCCAGCTGTCGCTCAGGATCTACTCCATGTCAAGATGGCCCCTATATAACCCTCTTTCCCAGTCTGAGTGGCCCAACTTCTTGGGTCCCTTTCCCCGGGACCCTTGAACCTCGCTCAGGAGCGCTCCACCAAATAAACACCATGCTTGTTTAGCACATTGGGCCTCTTCATTTTTTTATTCCAAACCTTACATTTGGTGCCAAAACCCAGGAGAGGAGTGTTTGGTACGCCGGTCCTGGTGCAGCCAGGACCCCCTCTCTGCAGCAACCACCGCTCGGACTGGGACCTCCGACCGTTCCCGCCTGGCCTCGCTTTCGTCTTTTGGGTATGGTGAGTCTCCCCCTCTGCCCGCCAGGTCACTCCAGGAGCCTCTGCCCAGTTTCCAAGACCCAGGGTCTCTCCGGAAAGCGTGGATCCACGTCAGAGGCATCCTCCAGCTAGTCGTGAGTATTTTCTGGGGACGCCTAGGAAATCTCCGACTCTTGCCCCAGGGGCACCTCGTGGCACACATCTTGGGAAGGAGACGTCCCCCCAACCTGTGTTCCCATCCGTAGGCTGACCCAGGGTCAGTCTGTCCTGCCACCTGACTGGTATGGGGGGCCCCAAATTTCCAAAATTCCTTGTGAAATGCCCCAGTGGTGTCTCCTAGCCATTAAGTGCCTCGTTTTATTGTCCTGGCCAATGTACAAATTAGACAATAACTCACAGTGACCAGAAAACGAGACCTTTGATTTTACTGTCCTACAGGACCCTGACAACTTTTGTAATCAGAATAGAAAGCGGTCGGAAATTCCCTCTGTCCAGGCATGAGCCTCTTGTCCCTCCCTGTGCCAAACTTGCACCATATCACAAATTCTCTAAATTTCTTGGCACGGCCCCTCCGTCATCTACCCCTGCGTCATCTACCCCTCCGTCGTTCACCCCTTCTGCTTTCTCTGACCCTCCAGACTCCCTCATGTCACCTCTGCATGACCTTCTCCCTATTCCCACCATTCCCCACCGGTGCCAACTCCTACCTTGTCCTCTGTCCAGTTGTGGCTGCTACTCGTGGGCGAGCTGGGCGAGGTGCAGTAATCGCTGCTGGGGCTCTTGTCCACATCGAGCCAGATTTGTGCTGCTTACTCCCGCTGGAGGAGGTGCTGGGTGGTGTTCTTCTTATGCTGGTACTGGCTAGATTCAGGCTGTGCGCCAAGTATCCCTGCAGCTCCCCTAGGGAGAAGATGGGCCCTGTTCCAGTCACCACAGGTGTCCGGGACACTTGGATGAGCTCAGTGATGCTGAGCACGCTGGGGGTGACAAGACTCTCCTGGAACTCAATCGTGTCCAGCATGATGGGCTTGCTGTGCTCCTGGTCCGGGCCCATCCCCACGTGGGGACTGCTGCTCTGCTCCGCATCTCGCTCGAGCACAAAGTGGGCCGGGTGGAGGTTTAGCTCCTTTGCCACTGTGCCGATGTGGTGGGGCTGCACACGGAGCACAGGGAGACCGCACTGCGCTGCCTTGACCGGGCACTCGCCGTCAGTGCTCTCGGGCGGGATGCTCTCGAACGGGATGGCCGTGGCCAGGTCCAGCGGCCACATCTTGTTGGCCTGGTGCAGGCAGTCGATGCGCCGTATCTTGCCCTTCTGGTCGGGGTTCAGGAGCACGCAGCCCAGCGCCTTCTTGCCGGTGAGGGCCGGCGCAGGGTCTTCATGGCACTTGGGCCGGATGTCTTTGCGCGGCTTGGCCAGCAGCCACGACGCCCACTTCTGCTTGACTTCTGGCTTCTCGCCCGGTGGCTTGTCCTTCACTGCCCACTCCTTGTCCTTCAACATCCGCTTCTCGTGCTTCTTGAAGTACTTGCGCTTCCGCACCTGCAGGTTGCACCAGGTGTAGGCGAAGGCGTACACGTGAGGCAGCAGGGCCTGGATGAACAGGTGGAACTCATCCAATACACCCGCCTAGATCCTCCTTCCCCGCAGGGGCTACAGTCCTTGCAACCCATGTTATTACCCAGTCATCTCCTAACATCAGGAAAAGCTGAAAAAGGCAAAAAATGCTCTCAGACCCCTATCTGCGACCTGGTAGACATGGCCTTTAAAGTCTTTAATTCCCAGGACAAACAAGCGGAGGCCCAGCAGGAGGCCTGTGTCTACCAAAAGGCACACTTGCAAGCTCAGGCCTTGGTGGGAGTTCTGCGGCTGGCTGGGATCGGTACGCTGAGCAACTGACCTGGGAGATCTACTGGACCCGAAAGCACACCTCTGGGCAAGTACTTTAAGTGTGGCAAAGAAGGCCACTGGGCTAAGTGCTGCCCGCAACTGCAGCCTCCTACTAAATAAACCATGCCCGGTGAGTGGTCAGGAGGGACACTGGAAAAGTGACTGTCCCTCTGGTCCCAGAGCCAGGGGGCCAGCCCTTCCACCCCTAGACTTGCCGATGGCGGTCTTGGGTTTGGCTGCTGAAGACAGACGGAGCCTCGACTCAGCGACCCCGATCACCCTCGCCAAGCCCAGGGTAACCATCCAGGTAGCGGGTAAGACAGTGTCCTTTTTGGTTGACACGGGGGCTACCTACTCTGTCTTGCTTTCTTTTTCCTTCTTACCGACCCCAGTGGGTCCTGGCACCACCTCTTCTGGATAAAACAAGCAACCCCCACTGCAATACCTAGTCCCTATTCCTGCCAACAGGTTGGACCGACCAAGTTACACATAACCTGCAGACCACCAGCACTCTCACCACTGCCTGAATAATGCCCGGCCTTGCTGTGCATGAGAGGGAGCTCACTCAGCAAGCTTGGTTCCCTCGACACTCTCCAGCTTCAGGCACTGCGGTGTATCGGGCCACGTCCTGGGACCACCTCTCACGACTTTGACTGCAAAGCCTGCCAGTGGATGTGGGTAACTACAGACCACGCACCCAGTACCTGCTGACTGGTTGAGCAGCTCGGTGTTCCCCAACTGCTTCCCCTTTCCCCTTGTGCCAAATAGGGGTGGAAAAGGTATGATCCTTAGTTACCTTATTTTTGAATGACTAACAGATTTATGTCTTCTGTACCGGGGTGGATTTACTTATTTCCAGGGTTACTGGCCTTTCTATTTGACATTGGGGTTTACTCAGTAGCCCCGCCCGAGTGGAGTAAGACCGAGAAAGTCCTGCTAGGACTTGCCTATTGGGTCATAGTAAGCCTTATCCTCCTACTAAGAACTAACCTCTAATCAGTGTCACTTAGCCTGCCGCCCCTGGCCCAGCTGCCAGGCCGGCTGCAGCCCTGGGAAATTCTTGAAATCGTCTCCGAACATTACCGCTCTTTCGGGGTCAGCTCCAGGGATTCCTCAGGATGTTAATAATACAACTCCTAGCCGTGGCAGCGCTCTTGCCACTGGTCCTGATAGCACCCTTCCAGTTTGGGCACTTTACAGTTCGAGAGACATACATGAAGGGCTCCACTGTCTATACCCGGCTGGTGGGGCAGGCAGACTGCTCCTCTGCCAATCAAACCTCGCCTATAACCATACCTATCTCTCTGATGTCTGTTCCCTTGTCCTCCTCCTGGCTTGCAGCCCTTTGTTTTACCTATGAAACAAAGGCTCCTGCCAGTATGGGTCTGACATCTACAGGGGATGTCCTTACAGGTCTTGTGTAATGCACATGCCACAGAAAGGACGGGCTGAAAGAATGTTCTGCTTCAACTCTAAAAGCCACACCTTCACTCTGACCGTCCTTGACCCCAACCATCACCACTGGCAAACCGGTGTTCCTGGAAAACTTTATCGACACCACTTATATACCACCCCTGAAGGGTCTCTGCACATATCCAGAGAAACCCAAATCCATGCTCATGTCCAAGTAGCAACCTCAATCTTGCAAGCAGAACAGGCCCTTGCTGACAGTTTGACTCCACAGATCTTTATAGGCAGTCAGTTGACCCAACCAAAGACAGCCCCCATCACCTCCTGGTTACAGAGTCTACACTGCACTCTTGCTTTCTCAACTCTTCAGCTCTAGCTCCTAATATCTCGCACTGTTTTCTCTGCGCCTCTCTACAAAGGCCTTTGCTAGCAGCTGTCCCTTTAAATTCCTCTAACCACTCCACTGTCTCTCAGGCGAAGACTACTCTTTGTCCCTTACCCAGATTCAGTTATGGGAACCTGAGCCCAGTGACCAGCAGGTCCCCAACCGCATCTGTTACCTAACCTCCCACACAGACCCAAACTCGCAACTCCATGGGCACTGTATTTCTAACCATACCATCTTCTCAGCATTGTCTTCCCGGCCAGGAGAGTCCTTTTGGTGCAACGGGATGCTCACCTGGTGCATCAACGCATCCTCCCCGGGACCTTGTTTCCCAGTCATTATAGTCCCACAGTTAAGGCTGTATAGCAAGGGAGAATTCAGAGGACTTATGGCAGAAACCAGGCAGTGATGGGCAGTTTTTCTCCCCATCATGATAGGGCTTGCCCTAGCCACTTCTATAACAGCCACTGGGTTAGGAGGAGGGGCCCTGGGACATAGTATAATCACAGCTCAAGACTTCACTTCCCATATCAATCTAGCCCTTGAAAGCACACAGACCTCCTTGGCTTCCTTGCAAAGACAGCTTACCTCCTCAGCACAAGTAGCCCTCCAAAACAGACGAGACTTAGATCTCCTTAGGGCAGACAAAAGGGGAACTTGCATATTTCTTCAGGAAGAATGTTGCTACTATATTAAAGAATCAGGTTTGGTAGAAGAAAGCATTAACAAATTATCTGAGATCAGAAAAGACCTATTAGGTGGAGGATATAAAGCTGTTACAGCATCTAGTTGGCTACAGTCCCCCTTAACCACATGGCTATTACCCTTCCTTGGTCCATTGCTTATAATATGTTTAATCTGTTTAATAACTCCTTGCCTGTTGCAGTTCCTCCAAAGACGACTCCAGGAGCTCTCCCATGTGGCCGTAAACCAGCTCTTGTTACACCATATCCCCTATACCTACTGTTCCCCCATGGCCTTAAAACAGCCTCAAGGGTCTCACTATGCCCTGTGCAGCTTGAAGTAGTCAGAGAGAGCCGTGGACCCTTTTATAACCAAAGAGGCTGGAATGGAAGGCTGGTGTGTGGAATCCTCCAAGCGGCTTGCATACACGTTCCCCCTTCCCCACATCCGGACCTCACCACGTGGTTTTGACAACTCTACCTGTGGCAGAGGAACCACCCACTGGGGCCGCTTCCTGCTTTGAAACGAAGATCTGGCCCAGCTGTCGCTCAGGATCTGCTCTGTGTCAAGATGGCCCCTGTATAATCCTCCTCCCCAGTCCAAGCGGTGCGACTTCTTGGGCCCCTTTCCCCGGGACCCTTGAACCTCACCCGGGAGCGCTCCACCAAATAAACCCTACGCTTGTTTAGCACATTCGGCCTCTTCATTTTTTTTTTATTCTAAACCTTACAGATAATATCATTAATAACAACAGCACAGTGCCAAAGGATGGACCTGCATAGTCTCCTTTATTTTCACAGCTATTATTCATTCATTTATTCCACAAATATCTATGGAGTGTTGGGTGCTGGAGATAAATTGGTGAGAGAAAACAGATGTGTCTGTTTTCATGGAGCACGTGGATTATAGGAGACTGCTGTTAATTAAATCATCTCACAAAAAATATATTAATAAATTTAGAACTGTGATCAATGCCCTGAAGGTGAAGTACACAGCGGCATGAAAGGAACATTTGGACTAGCTGCTGTTGAAGCGACCACTGGATTGATTCTGGAAGAAAGGGCATTTACCAGGGTAAGGGACTGGGGACGACCCCTGTGTTCCAGGTGAGGGAACAGCTTTTGCGAGAGCCCTGTGGTAGGAGGGGCTGCTTCTAAGAACCGGTAGGCAACCAGTGTGCCTGGAGCACAAGCACAGTAGGGTAGGTTTTGTTAACTATACTCATCCCATTTTACAGACAAAGAAAATGACCTTGAACAGAATTCTCTCTTTCCTGGGTTTCTGTTCCTCCCTGTACAGCTTGCTCTTTGAGACAGGTCAATTTCAGTATTGTTTTCAAGGAGAAAAAAAAATATATAGCATGACCAGGGCGGGGGAATATCTCCAGGCAAGAAGTCTGGATAGTGTTGCAGAAAAGACAGGAGCTGGGAATTTTGAGTAAGGGAGCTGAGCTCCTGGGGAGAGCTTGGAGAAGGGGTGACTAAGATCAAAGCACCCCAAAGTAAAGGGAGCGGGTGTATTCTCGTGATTAAGATTCTAGGCTTGATCGTGGGTCAGTCAATCCATTCACAGCAGAAGACGGTTCTAGCGTTCGAGCCATCTAATCTGTCACACTTTTTCCTCTGGAGGGGTTTTTAGAAATAGGATCAATGTTCATCTGAATAAAGGAGTTTCACTTTTATCCTCTCTGGAGAGTAAGGTTGAATGAACTCAATGATTTCTCACCTTCTTAATGATTCGCACAGCGGTAGGTCTCCCGAGTGTGTGGTGAAATATGAACACAGTGCTGGGCAGAGCAAGACTACACTCGAAGGTCCTTGGCCTCCCAGATGGAGGAGAATGTTTTGTACCTAGAAACTTCCCAGAAGTCACTACTGGCTAAAGAAAGACTGTACTGGTTAAGAGGAAATACTAGTGTATGCGTGAAGATATGAGGAATGCTGGCACTGCCTCTTCCCAGCTGTGTCAGGTGGGGAAAGTCATGCTGCCCCTTGTACCTCAGTTTCCCCATCTTTACACAAGACAGCTTCCAGCCATTGCACAGTGGTCTGTACAGATGCAACATGCAAATGTATCCTAACAGCTTGCAGAGATTCTATACAATTACAGCCTTTCCTCTTTCTCCTTTCAGGGTGAGAAATGGCAGTCTGGGTGACTCAGCAAGAGTGGGGAGGAGGACGGAGGAGGCAGAGGGATGATTCAGACAGTGTTTAAAAACAGCTCTCGCAGGCACAAGTACGAAGCCATCTCCAGCTCCGAGATAACAACTCTCCCCTTTCCTACAATTTCTTCCCGCTCCCACCCCAACCCTGTCTCTTTTAGACACCTCTTATTATTTATTCTAACCCACCTTTACCTATGTAAAATGTTCAGAGGTTATTAAAATGTTCCAAGATAGGAGGAATAGCCTCTTTTTTCCTGCTCCCCTAAATCATCACGCTACTTAATGGTGACGACCTGACCCATTAAGTTCCTGAAGAGTAGAAATCCTTGCATGCACCTGTAGTCCCAACTACTCAGGAGGCAGAGGCAAGAGGATGGCCCAAGGCCAGGAGTTCAAGGCTGCAGTGAACTATGATTGCACCACTGCACTCTAGCCTGGGCAACAGAGCCAGATCCTGTCTCCAAAAAAAAAGACTGTATTTTGCAATTTTTTTGTTCAGTGCAGAACACAGTGCCTGACATATGGTAGTTAATAATGTATACTGAATGACTCCAAAACAACCTTTCTTGGTTCTCTGGTAATATTCCCATTGCTCTCGTGCCAGGATCACAGCTAATTTTGAAACAAACATTTTCCAGGAAGTAATACACGTAAAACATTTGAAGTGCATTTGCTTATTGACACAAATGCACCTCTAACTGGTCAAAGTTCAGACTGGAGCATGGATTTAGTGACATGTGGAAGGAGGAAAATGGAATACTTCCAGTCACTGAAGCTTTTCCAAGTACTGGCTACTTTAAGCCAAACTAGTTGCAGGACTCTAGGATTCTGGCTTTGGATAACTGTTCTGCATATTCCTTGTTGGTTTTATGCAGGGGAAAAGAGATTGAGATGATGATATTTGGTGGGGACCCAGCAATCTCAACAACCACATCCAGTCCTACCTCCACCGTGGTCTCACTCCCTGTCACAGCTGCGCAGATGTCTGCATGGAGAACAAAGCCAGGCAGTTTCACACGTTTTTACTGCCAGGGGGATTCCATCTCGGTTGGTCCTTAATACAGATCCCAGGTGAGCTATTCTGGGACAACATCGATGATGTTTTGCGCCAATGGCAAACATAGACCTACGGAGAAGAACATCACGGAAAGGAGGCTAGCGGTTTGTTTCCTAAAACAGCTTCAAATTCTCTGTGCTCTGGATCTGGCCAATCCAATGTTGAGGATAGGAGCCCCCAAGCAGACGCAGCGCTGCCCCAGGCCCCTCAGTCTCAGGGTTCCTCCTCTTTGGACAGGCAGCAGGCAAGAGGCCGGGCAGGGAGGGGCAAGTTGAGGCTCACACACCCGTGAGACAGCTGGGACCTCGAGGGCCTCCTGGAGTCTGGTTGCTAGAAATGGGGCCCAGGGAAGGACTTGATCTCCTGGTTTTTAAATCCGAGGTCCTTTAGAGGAACCCCAGAGCGACTTTCTACTGTCTCAATTTTTTCCTCCCTACAGCTGACTCTGAAATTGCTTAGCTTGGCTTTGTTGACATGATAATAATTACAGTCATTTTCATTAATTGCTCCCTATTTGAGCCTAATTGCTATGGAGTACAATAAAAATTATGCACATCATTCAATGTGCCATATTAACTTCAGCTTTAACACCATTGTGATGCTAAATTTGGTTCACGTGCACATATTATTGCTCACGTGACTTGGTTACATACACATTTTTTAAAAATAGGAGAAAAGACCTATTTCAATAAGCCAAATCAGCGCAACCAGCAGGGGAGCCTCAGGAATAGGAAAGTTGTCCTTTCTGCTTTTCTCTGTACAACCCCTTTGCTCTTCTCTCTGTGTCCTGGTCATCTTCTTGTGCTTCTCCATGCAGCCAGCAGAAGATGGTCCTCCACAGAGGCTCCTGAGTTTATACGGCCTCCATTCCCGTAACCAGCCTGGATTGATGGCTCTTTCAGGTCTGATTCCAAATTCCCAGGAGAAAGAATCCAGCTAATCCGGCTCAGTTGATATTTCCGGTTCAATCCAGTGTGGCTGATTGATGGGGTGAAGAAGTTCAAGAAGAGATTCAGGCGCTCCCAACCAAGGGTGCTTGGGTGGGCGACGGTGGCAGCGTTGCTGTCTTTACTAAAGTGTGAGACTGGTAATGGTTTAACATGCATGTCTCTACTTCTCCTGGGAGAGTTGCCATTTACCAGGAATCAAAATCTCCACTTCTTTAAGCCTTTCTGTGAAGTGGGAGTAGCAACATGTAGAACTTGCCCCAGAGTGGAGGTGAGTGTTGCGAGACACAATGTTCACAGAGTTCTTTGCACAGTCCCGGCACATAGAAAGCACTGAAAACGATAGTTACCAATGCTGCTGTTATGTCTTTGGATCCTTAAACCTTCTTTTTTTTTTGAGATTTTCTTTTTGGCAGGCATGATTTAAAAACCCATAAAATCCACCCAAGGATTTATTTGAGAAGAATATAAGAATCTTGGGAAAATCATCTCCAGAAATTTTATTTATTTTTTTCCCTCAAATATATGGACAGCGTTTTAAACATTTTCACACGTTAGATCCAATTTGGGACAGAGCCGAAGCCTAGCATGTAATATTTCATTAATCCACGAGGGGGCAGGCTTCCCAAACGTAAGTGCTCGGTGCTCGCGCGCCAGCTCCGGGAGAAACAAACGGCAGTCCAGTGACAGACAGCTGTGGTAGAGAATCTGCTGGCTGTCAGAAATCCAGTATTACCTTCAAGAAAATGTAAGAAATAAAAAGCAACAAAACATTTTTAAGGCCTTGAAGAATTTCCCAGCTGTGTGACCACAGTGACTCTTGCCATTTGCCAGGCCTGGCTGCTACAAGCCTGTGAAATGAGCTAAAGAAACTTCCAGTGTCCGCAATCACACTTCTTTGCCTTTATATCTGGTCTTCTAACCTCTTTCTCTCTGTGTCTTCCTACTCCTTCGTCCTCCTCTTCTATGAAAAGCTACCTTTACAAAAAAATAACTGAAATTAAAATTTTATTATTTATTTATTGATTTTTTTCAGACAGAGTCTCATTCTGTTGCCCGGGCTAGAGTGCCGAGGCGTCAGCCTAGCTCACAGGAACCTCAAACTCCTGGGCTCAAGTGATTGTCCTGCCTTAGCCTCCCAAGTAACTGGGACTACAGGCATGTGCCACCACACCCGGCTAATTTTTTCTGTTTTTAGTTGTCCAGCTAATTTCTTTCTAATTTTACTAGAGACAGGGCCTTATACTTGCTGACACTGGCCTCGAACTCCTGACCTCAAGTGATCCTTCCGCTTCGACCTCCCAGAGTGCTAGGATTACAGGCGTATGTTTTGTAGGCCTAAACATATATCTCCCTGCAAACACCATTTTCAATTCTAAGCTGATGACTCGAGTGATGATTCTCAAGATGACAGTGAAAAGTGCGGATCCTGTTTCACTCTAAAGAATCAGTCTAAAGACTGACACAGCATCTGCACATTTCACCTCACAAAAAATGCATGCTTCTCGTGGCTGAGGTTAATCAAATCCGGCAACACACCGAAACAGGACTTGCACTTTCCACCCCTTTCCAAAATCAACTCCAACGAAAACGAGTCTTAAAATTATGGTGAAAACTGCTACTGTTCCTAAAATAATGGGCAAAGGATGGTGAAAAAATTCTTCACATAGGTGTTATTTGGAAGGCCCTAATACCAACATTTTGTAAATATCCAGTTACCAGAGCCTAAACACAGATCTGCCGGACAACGCCACTTTCAATTTCAAGCTGATGAATCCAGTGATGATTCTGAAGATGATGGTGAAAAGTGCAGATCATGTTTGAGAATAAAAGACTATCTAAAGACTGAAACAGGATGCGTACTTTTCACCTCAAAAAAAATGCGTGCTTCTCGTGGCTGTGGTTAATCAACTCAGGCAACACAGCGACCCAGGACTCGCACTTTCCACCCCTCTCAAAGATCAACTCCAACGAATGATTTTTAAAATAACGGTAAAAACTGCTACTGTTCATAAAATAACGGACAAAGGACGGTGAAAAAATTCTTCAAATAGATGTTATTTGGAAGGCTCTAAGACCAACGTTTTGTAAATATCCAGTTACCAGAGCCTAAACATAGATCTGCCTGACAACACCATTTTCGATTCCAAGCTGATGAATCCAGTGATG
>CAUYRT010046044.1:0-55887 GCA_963574885.1 Lepilemur ruficaudatus
AAATCTCATAAATTTCTCAACCCAAGACCTTGCCTCAGTTCATGGGTGAGAAAACTGCCAGCTGCAGGCTACTTAAAACATATCTCCTGGCCTGGAGCAGTGGCTCACGCCTGTAATCCTAACACTCTGGGAGGCCGAGGTGAGTGGATCGCTCAAGGTCAGGAGTTCGAGACCAGCCTGAGCAAGAGCAAGACCCCGTTTCTACTAAAAATAGAAAGAAATTATCTGGACAACTAAATATATATATATATATATATACACATATAAATTAGCCAGGCATGGTGGCAAATGCCTGTAGTCCCAGCTACTTGGGAGGCTGAGGCAGAAGGATCACTTGAGCCCAGGAGTTTGAGGTTGCTGTGAGCTAGGCTGATGCCATGGCACTCTAGCCCGGGCAACAGAGCCAGGCTCTGTCTCAAAAAAGAAAAAAAAAACAAAACAAAACACATCTCCTTAGCACTGGTGCCCCTGCATCAGATTATCTGTGTGACAAGCCATTATGAAAAGCTATGCCAGTCCTTCCCAGCACCTGCAACTCATTATGGAACCAAGCAGCTCAAGTGTAAGGCTTCCATTCAGAAGAATCATATACACAGATGATGTCTGATATGTCAGGCATCCCCTAGGCCAATATTCAACTTTTGTTAAGTAAAATGGAGATTGATGCAAAAGCTACCTAATGCTCTCCATATGGTAGGCCTTAGATAGGAAATTCAGCTACATTAAGTAAGAAAGTAGTCTTTGCCTCAGCAGCCTATAAACTTTTGAAAACATCAACCATTTTTTGCACATGGAAGAAGAAGACTCATAAAAGTTGTATTGCAATGGCTTGGGTCAAAAATCTACCTCAAAGTTCTAGGAAATGTTTTAAATTATTCATAACCAAAGACAGCCTCTATGAGCCATGACTAGATATACTACATTAATCTGGCTGACCATTTAAGTGATGTCTGTTTTCAGCAATGTTGATATCTCCAGCCATTCCTAGCTTCATTCTTCCCCAGTTGGAGCAAGTAAATCCCAAAGCAGGTACTTAGGAAACTCCAGATCCCTTTGCTGGGATTCAGAAACAGTTTGTGATTGGTGAAACTTATCCAGCGAAATAAACATCCAATTGATATCTGCTGATGAGGTGGAGGGGGCTGTTTTGTGTCACAGACATGCTCTTGGACAGTGTAGGAAGTGTTTGGGTTGGGTGTTCGGTTTAGCATGCCTGCACTACTTGTATAAAAATTGAGGCAGGTGACTCCTCAAAGAATTAATGATCAAGCTTATCATTACAAGAAGGAGATAGATGCATATAGGCAAAAAATTAGGCATCTACTACATACTTTAAGTACACAAGGAGGAACTAATTTTGCTTCCACCTGTGGATAGTCCTAATCCTGCCCATGCCAGCCACCCTCAAGAAAACCTGACCAAAGCAGCTCAAGTGAGAGAGCTTCGAGTTGAGAGAAAATTGCATGCCCTCACTTATACCTAGAGAAGCTAGGAAATAGAAAGGACGCCGACTACTCTTAATGAAAGACATACCTGATGGGAAGATCCCAGGTTTCCAGTCCATTCAGCACCTGTCTAATGGAGAAGAAAATCCTTCTACAATTAACACTTGCAATTACACATGACAATTACCAGATGATCTGCAAAGATGCTGGGAGAACTCATGCCTACCAAAGGGCTGCTAAGTCTAGAGACATTAGATTAATGAGTAAGAAAAGAAAGATTATGAAAATTTCTCCATCTTGAAGAATGGAGACCGGTACAAACCATCAAAATAAATGTAGTAGACCAAGTCAAACTGCTGCACACTCCTTATTCCCCTTCCTGTGGGTAGCTTGTACAGCTCACATCAGCCAACTTGAGCAGTGCATCACCCAGTTTCTTCTGTTCATGAAAGGACAGTGCTAGAATATCATTTTGAAGTCCCAGGGAAATCACTCCTAGGTGAGCAATCATATTCTAATCTAGACTCTAAATAAAATGCTATGCAGGAAGAGGGTGCAGAGAGATTTGAAATGACTGGGTGCCCTTAGGAGTGTTGGAAATCACTCTTATTTTTCATAAATTAAAGTGAAGTCAAACATTTTGTATTTTGAGTGTCCAAAAGTTGAAGCTGCCAGACCTGTGAAAGAAAATTAAGGAACAGGAAGGTATTCAGGGATCTAGACTCTGAGAACATAACTAGGAGTATCAAAACAGAGATTATGGCCAATCCAGGCACAATTGCACAAACCATCTGCTTTTCTGATGTCACTTCTCCTGTTCGTGGTTGCTGTTAGAGATAGTGCTCTGAATATGTTCTTTTCATTGAATCAGGTACATTCTGGCTAATTCATGCCCTGGCCAGCCTCTGGCCAAGGTGGTTTTCACCAGGTCAACAAGCAAGACATAGGTATTCTATAGCGTTGGAGATTACAAGCAAAGGCACCTAGTAGGTGGTATTTATTTGCTAGATGAATTTTATTCAAATAGAGCATCTCAGGCAAAGGCATGAAACAGATGCTAAATGGGTATTTGCTGGGCGAATGGTGGTATTAAATAGTCAGTGGAATTTGTAAGTAGAAACTTGACAGTGGGGAATAATAAGAGTTGAGGCTAAGAAGGTAGCTATTCATGGGAAGCACTACTAAAGAATTTAGACTTTATTTTGAAGGCAGATGGGAGCCATTGAATGATGTTAAGATGAGGCATGACATAATCCTATTACAGCTTAGAAAGATCTCTCTGGCTGCTAAGAAATGAGTGAGTATAGAGGCAAGAAGAAGTGCTGTAAACTATTGCAATGATCAAGTCAAGACTTGAAATAAAAAAGGAAATCAAAACAGGAATGAGTCTTCTGAGATTAGATGATGAGTGATTTTTACAGTAACCGTGAGATCTTACTTAACAGACTCAGTTTTGGGAGAGATCTAGTTAGTCTCTCCTTCAACGGGTACATGAGTCACAAGGGTACCAATCAGTAGCCTTCACTCCAGTGCTACAGGCTTTGCGTCACATGTGCTCCTTGATCACAGACTCTTTGGAGATGAAAGTGGGCATTAGTCTGGTGACTGTCCTGAAAACTTGGGGAAAGGAGAGGATGGTAACTAAGAAATGCCAATATTTAGACTTCTTGTGAGTTCTTTACAAACCTTCCCTGACTCTGCCTGCCCACCATATCCCAAGGAGGCAAAGGACTCATAAACATTCAGTTGTTGAGTCAGGGTCAGCTTCATTCCCTAGTGTCCTTCATAACTCCTACAATACTACAGCTCAACCAGCCATGAAGGAAAAGTAGCAATGCAACTGCAAATGGCATTTATATCCTATACCACTGCTGCTTTAGTGAAATCCCAGGTTCACGGGAAAATAGATTTCTCTTGCCAATCTGCTCATAGTTGTAAAAACATGCTTTTTCCATTTTTTCCATTCTTTCTTGTGTACCTCTTCTCTCTCTGACCTCCCTCTTTAGATAGCCTACATCCTTGTTCTTTTCTAAGAATAATAACATTCATCTTTCAAGGCCCAAGCTATGCCTCATCCTGTCCTGCTTGCCTTCCTGACCTGACAACACACGTTCTGAAGGATGGCTTCCTCCTTGGAACTCCTGCAGCCTACATCAGGGCGCCTAGTGTGAGAGAGAGCCAGTGCCAGATGCTGAGACAGGAAGATCAGACCCACTATCTGCTGAAGAGAGAGATAAGTAACCAGATTTGGTAGACAGAATAATTCTCCCCTACCCTCACCAAAGATGCCCATGTCCTAATCCCTAGAATTTATGAACATGTTGTTACACAGCAAGTGAGAACTGAGGTTGCAAATGGAGTTAGGATTGCTAACTAGCTGCCCTTAAAATAAGAAGATTATCTTGGATTATCCAGTGGGCCCAATGCAATCACAAGTGTCCTTGAAAGAGGAGGAAAGCAACTGAAGAGGAAGTCAGAGTCAGAGAGATTTGCAGTTGCTACATTCCGGAATTTGAAGAAGGATCGAAAGCAGCATTTAGAAACTGAGAAAGCCAAGGAAATAGATTTTTCCTCTAGAGCCACCAAAGAATGCGGCCACACTGACACCTTAATTTTAGTCAAGTGAAACCTATTTTGGACTTCTGTCCTTAAGAACTGTAAGGCAATACATTTGTGCACAGCAAGCCACTCAATTCGTGGCAGTTTGTTACAACAGCAATAGGAAACTAATGTATCAAATATCCAGCTTAATGCCTAACAGCATTTAACTCCATTATTTTCTAAAATAAAGAGACAGAATGTATGTTAAGTAAATTATCATGAAACATTTTAACATTTCATGTTATCATGTGTATTACTAAACATTCTCAGCCAATGAGAACTAGGGAGGCAGAACAAACCGCACGATTCTGGACCAATGAACATTCGCAAACCACACTCTGCTCCCAGCCAATGAAGGCTCTACTGTGCCATCTTCGGTGAGTATGTTTTTCAGTGTGTTGTTCACTCCACCGAGACATCTCTGTTTGCTATTTAGTTTATGCAACAATTTTGACCCATAATGGCTGACAAAATGTTGTACCAGTGATGTCATTAAGCAACCACACATGTATGCACATACACACACGGAAAAATGTCCCACTGGAGACTCTTCAAGGAATTGCTGTCAAGGAAATGGTCCACAGAACAGATGCTGAAGAGTAGCAGGCACAGGGGATTTGGTGGTGCATGACATTATGAAATCTATCAAAAAGGTGTCTGTGACCAAGAAGGATTGACCATCCTAGACGGAGGAAAACAGTTCTAAGACACACTATTACTTCTAGGAATTTAAAGAAAAAAATGCCCTCAGAGAATGCTAGGAATATACCCTTCAGGGATTCTTAGAACCCATATGCTGGAGGCATCAAATAACTCTTTCCAGGAGGACAGCTCCAGGCAAAACAGGGCGTGCATGAGAACACTCCCGGCAGCGTAAGGAGTGCTTGGGAGGAAGTGAGGAACAGGGCACTGTGAGAGCAGAAAGGTGCGTTGAGTCATTTAGCCAGTCCAGGAGAACTGGCTTCCCAAAGAGAGGAAAGAGAAAGAGAAGGCTTCCCCGAAGAGGAAAGGGCCCAGCTGAGTCTTGAAGAAAAGTAGGATAAGCCTGGCAGAGAAATAAAGCAGTCAAACGGAGGGAACAGAGTGTGGGTCCATAAGACCATTTATTACTTAGAATATGCAAATTTGTATTGTTTTTATTTTTCAGCTTCATCTCAGATTTCCTTAACTGAATTGTAGGTGGCAAAATACATATCTTATACCTCTTTAAGACCCTGCCGCTTTCACAATGCCTTTCACGGAGAGGAAACTGGGAAATTATTAGCTGATGCTGTCGCTTGCTCTTTCACGATCTGACCCTGCCTTTGCCTTGGTTGCATTTGCTGCCGTTTCCCACTTCCCATTTTATTTTTGCTCGAGTAGCACCACAAGGAAATGAAAGTTCTGTGGTAAGGTCTTGTTCTTTTGTGTATCTGTCTTTGCCCTTGCTAATTCCTCTCCTGGGAATTCACCTTCCCTGTCCTCACACTTGTCTGCTTAGTGAAATCCTGGTCCTCTTTCAAAACTAAGTTCAAACCAGATCCAAGCTGCCCTCTCCCCAAGAGAAAGTTAATTACTCTCCCTGCTGCACTTTCCTTTTTTTTTCTTTGTTTCAGAGTATTATGGGGAACAAATGCTTTATGTCCATAAATTGCCTTTGCAAAGCCCAAGTCAAAGCTACATGTGTACGCATCCCCAAGACAGCACGTACTGTATCCATTAGGTGTGAGTTTATCTATCCCCTTCCCCTCCTACCTCCCCAACACCCGAAGAATGTTGTTTCCATATGTGCATATAAGTTTTGAATGATAAGTACCAATTTAATGGTGAGCACATGTGGTACATTATTTTGCAATTATGAATTGTGCTGCTATAAACATTCAAGTGCAGATGTCTTTTTTATAGAATGCATTTTTTTCCTGTGGGTAGATACCCAGTAGTAGGATTGCTGGATCAAATGGTAGTTCTACGTGGAGTTCTTTGAGGTATCTCCATACTACTTTCCATAGAGGTTGTACTAGTTTGCAGTCCCACCAGCAGTGTATGAGTGTTCCTATCTCTCCACATCCACACCAACATTTATTGTTTTGGGACTTTTTGATAAAGGCCATTCTCACTGGAGTTAAGTGATAGCTCATTGTGGTTTTGATTTTCATTTCCCTGAGGATTAGAGATGTTGAGCATTTTTTCATGTTTGTTGGCCATTAGTCTATCTTTCGAAAAGTTTCTGTTCATGTCCTTTGCCCACTTTTTAATCGGGCTCTTTTTTCGTTTTTTCTTGCTCATTTTCCTGAGTTCTACATAATTCTGGCTATTAGCCTTTTATTGGAAATGTAGCATTCCAATATTTTTTTCCATTCTGTAGGTTGTCTATTTGCTCTAATGTTAGTTTCCTTGACAGTGCAGAGCTTTTTAATTTGATCAGGTCCCATTTATTTATTTTTGCTGTTGCTGTGATTGCTTTTGGGGTCTTCTTCATAAATTCTTTGCCTAGGCTGATGTCTATAAGAGTTTTTTCAACATTTTCTCTAGAATTCTTATGGTTTCATGCCTTAGGTTTAAGTCTGTTATCACCATGAGTTGATTTTTTGAGAGGTGAAAGGTGCAGATCCTGTTTCAATCTTTTACATATGGCTGTCCAATTTCCCAGCACCATTTATTGAATAGGGATTCCTTTCCCCAGTGTATGTTTTTGTCTGCTTTGTCAAAGATCAGATGGCTACATGAGGATAGTTCTGGGTTCTCAGTCCTGTTCCATTGTCCTACGTCTCTGAACTTTCTTTGTTCTTCCATCATGCTGCTCTGTTTTACCTATTTAGTGCACTGCAACCTATTTCCTTTCATGTGTGCCTCCTGCCTCGAACTGGACTGTGTCCTATTCACTGCTGTACTCGCAATACTGATCATAGTTCCCAGCTTTTATTTGCCATTAATTATTATTTTTAAATTGTTATTTATGTTCCAAAAACATGTTTGGATGCCTTATTATGACCTAACATTGGAACTAACTTAGGATTAAGTGAACAAGACAGGTAAGAGCATAGCTTACACATTAGTAAAGAAAGAACAAAAGTTACAAGTAAATAGCTATTACAAATACATGATTTCAGAAAGTCATGCACACAATGAAGAACAGAATAGGGTAATATGAAATGTGTTTGTTGAACTGTATTATTGAATTCATGAAAAATATCAACATGTGACTTGGTACTGAATTTCAAAAAAGTCAAACGCCACATCTGTTTAACTACTTATTCATGGCTTCATACACCTTAAATTGTTTAAATTCCAAAGAGAAACAAAAAGCGTCAGCAATGTCAAGCCAGAAAGCTTCATAAATCATTCTTCTTTGTCTATCTACTTGCCTCTAGTAAGAAGAAAACAAAAAGGTAAAAGTTAAGACAAATATGACACCAAAATGTTAAATTACACAAACCAAATAGGCAATCATGCAAAGAAAAGCTCAGGAATTAGTTGGTGAATAGAGTAGTCATGAGCAGATATTTATCTAGTGGGACAACTTAAATAGCTTTTAAGAAATTACTTTGAGAAAGATCTTGATTTAACAATGTCAAGGGAAATCTAGCCCTACTTCAAATGTTCTTCTGAGGCAGGCTAGTAGGCTGGTAGAAAACAAACTACAGCATTAAAAGGAAACAGAGAAATTCACTGGGTGCCCACAAACTGAAACCACATAATACCCTTTTCCAATCTAAGTGTCAGTGATTCTAAGTCATTAAGAACTTGGTTTAAGGTAGAATGTTATTTCTTTTGATCCAGGGTAGACTCAAACTCTAGAACTCTAATTTGCAAATGTCCTATATGCATGGGTTCCGAAGTTACTCAAGACTACCAATCAAGCTTCACGGACCAATATTACCAACTCATTTGTGCATAGTACAAGATCTGATTAATGTCTCTTTTTCGTTTCATGAGAATATAGACAGTCCTCACTTTGCACAGTAGACCCAGACCATGAAAATGACTGTGTAAGCGAATACTGTACAAAGTAATCTTTAACAATTACTAGAGAAAATTACAATTGTTCTGTGACCTTTAAAAATTTCTTTCAAAATATTAAAAAGCCTATTGTCTATCAGTTATAAACATATAGGTAGAATCAAACTGCAGGACTTGAAGAAAAATAGTAAAATGAATATTTATTTAGTATACTGTAATTAAAAGCATTAGAGACAATGAGAAGCAAAACACTTTATTTTTTTTGTAAAACCTTATCAAGGGCACTTTGAACATCACTTCCTTTCTCATGATGTAACTCAGCAAGCTTCTTTTCTACATCTTGGCAAATTGTCATATTCCTGCCTACGTTTGAACCAGCTTCCAATATTTTACCCTTTGTACTTTCAGTATTATGAAATATCTCCAAGAGTTCCTTTAATTTGGTAGTGTCACATCCTCTAGGAATTTTTCATCATTCATCACAACCACTTTATGTCAGTAAGTGTGCCCTCACTCAGCATTTTTGGCTGCACATGTAGAGACTCTCAAATGATGGCAATGTTCACCCTCCCAAGGCCAGCTCTTTGTTCTACAACTTCATTTATGTTCAATTTGAATTTCTCTTCTGGCATTAGCACTTTGCTTTTCTGTGCTCCTTTTTTATCTTTCTTGACCTCTCCTCTTTTTATTTGTGTCCAGTTTGGAAAATGGAACATGGATGCATCACAGGGAGACAAGAACACAACACAACTATATGCTTTGCTGTCTGTGCATGAAAGGAATACTAGATGTGCAGTGACCAATCATCATAGATTTTAAAAGAAGTGACATGATTGGCCAGACTGTGATGGTAATCTGTTATTTACTCAGTGATTTGTGCTAAAGAGCTTCTAGCAAAGTTTGTACTGAAGGCAATTTTTCCCAGTTAATATACTGTGGTAATCAAAATGTCAACTATATTTTGAGACTGGGGTTACTTAACAACAGTTACCAGTTGTGGTAAATGAAATCCATGCATATCAGAATTGCATAAAGACCTGCCTGCACAGCCAAATTAGCTTTCTGTTTTCCTCTCACCAATTTAGATAAGGCCATCTCGAGAATTACTTTTCCCACATATCTATTCTTATTCTTTTTAATTCTCTCATTTTTTCAACAAAAATATCTCTCTTCTGGTTCAATCTCCTCCTCACATCTTCCATCCTATCCATGAACCAAAACAGAACACAAAATGGTCTCAATCGAGTCCTATAAAAATAAAAATAGAAGTGGAGAAATACCTGATTCAAAGAAAAGGTAAAATCAGAAGATAACCATAATAAAGAGTATCTTTGACCTCTAAAATCCTTGAAGACCCTACTAAGTCCTTTCAGAATTTTTAAAAAGTCTACATCTATTTTCCAATTCAATTTTAATTAAAATAACTCTTTTCCAAAACCAATGTTAAAGATCTTGCCATGTTGCAAATATGTATATTTCAGATACTGTGTGAATTAAAATAAGCTCATGTGGATAGGCCAGGGACCTCATTGTTATTTATAATATTGTTATATTCACCAAACATCAACATCCAAGTTGCAAATGATCAACTGATCAGAAAATGGGGAGTATCTCTAAAGTCACAATAGCAACAGAAGATATGTAACAACAAAACATAACATGACAACAAAAGAACTTTTTATACATAAATTTCTCTTAGATACAAAACAGACCACCCATATTTTTGCTAGTTCTTTGAATTTTAATTTTCCCATTTTTATCTCAATTTTTTTTCTATCGCACTGTGATTTAACATAAAAGGACAATCTTCATGTGTATGTAAATACATAACCCTCTCTCCCAAACTTAAGAGAATATAGCCCATAGAGAAATGAGTCACTAGGGTTTCAAAATGTTCATTGGTCACCTTAAATTTGCATAAAAAGCTTACTATTTTGATATATGATTTCATAACAGAAGTGTTCTGGGAGAATAATTTTGTCCATGTTGCCCATTTTATTGTAGCTAACATATGAATTTGGAGGACAGTGATTTCCAAAGACCTCCCAGACAATGCATCAGAAGTGAATTTTCCAATTGGCTAAAAGAGGTGGGAATTCAAGAAGGCAAACAGCAAATCTTCCATACCTTCAACATTCTGAATCATTGAATTCCTGGTCAACCTCATAGTGATTCCAATCTTCCCAGATGAAGATGTAGAAAGAAGGAAAGTCCCAAACCACCACAAATGGAGAAGAATCCAGGAGAATGGAAGTAGTCTGAGACTCCCACTGGGCATGGAGTTTGAGAAGAAAGATGAAAGAAAGAAATATTGCTATGGTTCATCAGGAGTAGAGATAGATCGTTCTGGCTGTGAAAGAGTAAGAGAGAATATGAGTTGGAATAAAGCTAAATAGAAGTAGTTTAATGAACACTAGTAGAATCTCTTTGGTAGGCAAGGATCTGCTCCAGGGCTGAGCTAAGACAAAAACAACCATGCCAGTTCCTCAGGCCTAGAATGGCAAGCAGGGACTAGAAAGCAGAATGTCAAAACACTACCAGAACAACCAGAGTGCAACACTGATGCTAGGATTATGCAGTTATCTTTTCTACCTTAAATTTATCTCTTAAGTTAAGACAACTCTGGAAGTTTAGTATGTGATCCTACCAAAGGATGCCAGAGGTCTCTGGATAAATACCACCATGACAAAGACAGAGAGAAAAATCAGAGATTCTCTATTATTGTTCAAAAGAAGTGATGTGCTTTGAATTTTTCTGGGTCACTGTGTCTGGTTCCATGTGCTCACTTTCCCCTCCCCCACACTCTTCAGCCACACTTAGGCCAGACTGGAACCAGGCCAACTACTCAGACAAAACAATACTGAATTCTAAGCCAACATCCAATGATCTAGCTGAATTCTTCTCCAAGTCTACTTATCTCTTTTTCTCAAATGGCAAGTATGCTCACAAAAGGTTCCAAATTTGCACTTTATTTTCTCCTGAATTATTCATCACCGTTTTCTAGTGTGGCTGCACTGTACAACATTAGAATTATATCTTAAATTCTTTCTTCTTATTTCCCATTTCCTCCAGGGAAAGGTGTTTCTCTTTAGTCTTTGAGTGTACCTGTCAAAGAGCAGCCTTCAGTGATAAGAATAATTGTTTAATATGCTCTTCTAGAGAGTCTGCAATTCCCCAGAAAATAAAATCCTACATCATAAGAAGCAAAAGAGGATCCGATGAAATTAGTTTGAACCAAGGCCTGAAGCAAGGAGGAAAAAAATGCCTTTACTAACTTTTGTTTTTATTCTTTATTTAATATTCATTACCAGATGTTAGTTCAGGGCACTCACCTCCCATCTGGCAGAGTATCTGAAGTTAGGGCATCTGTTAGAACATCCATACACTTCTATCTATGTCGTTTGTTTAAGCTGATCCTGTTTCTACACTTGGTGATGTGCTCTTTTGGCAGGGCAGTGATCACATTCACAAAATACTAAGAATATTCTTCAGTTCTTCCTCTCAAATCCCCCCTCTTTATATATAGGCATCTCAAACAAATATAGATACATAGATATACACACCACACACATATATACATATATATGTGATATATATGTGCCATTATGTGTATCATACACACACACACACAACTCTACACGTATTCCAATAGCACCATTCATTCCCCTGAATGTGTTTAACAATCTTGACATGTCTAATACTGTACTGTTTGTTATGAGGGCAGTATAAAATATTAATAAATATAGATGGTCTTTCCCTATATGGGGTTTATAACCTAAATAAGGAAACAAGTAATGTTTAAATGCATAACGATAAAACATGCCCTAAAATATTTATTGGTGATAAATTTGTCTCGGTCTTAAGAAATCCTCTGTTAGGTTTGGAGGAGAGTCATAGGAGGAGATGCTGCTTGGTCTGCCCTGATAAGAGAAAAATGTGTAAGGATGACCTATTTCTCATAAGACCACTTTAACCAAAACAGTCAAAAGAATACTAGATCAACTCCTGTGGCTCTTGTTTCATAGCACCCTGACACAAAGAATTCCACTGGATTAGGTTTTAAAACACTAAGCTGGCCAACCAAAATATAGCTGCCAGTTTGCAACCCCTAAACTAAATAATTTTTACATTCACAGCATGCCAACAACTGATATGGATGATTTGATTTTCTCTTTAAGATCACGGAACAGGCTTTCTAAATCTGTCAGAGTTTAAGCATTCCACTGGATTTATAGTAATAAATAGTATCTGGGACCATAACTGAATGCCATGTGGAGGCTTCACATGCCATGCTCTGGCCTCTAATTTACCTGTACAGGCCATGGTTCTTTCATATTAACTCCCTAGAACGTGAAGGTACTAAGGAAAATCTATAGAGCTCAAAACATTTATATCTTAATTAGAGTTGACTCTCAACTGTCCATTTGCTCCATGCTTTGAGGGCCTATGTCAATGTCAGTAACCTTCATCCCCCCAAAATGCATCTCTGTGCTTAGTCAATGAATGCTTATTGAATTATTTTGAATGCAAACTAATTTAAATATTTATCTATGCAAAGTTCAACTAAATGGTTTTTTAAAAAGTTTTTAAAAAGCAATCAAAAAACACACAAGGGACTTTTGGATAATCAGGGCTACTGCTCTGAAAGAAATTGAGGCGCAATTATTTACTAATGAGTAGGAAGTAGGGAGGAGCATCCCTTTATCCCACATAGGCCCCATAGTTCTTGACCAGAAAGTGATGACTGGTAGATTCAAGTACAGTAGTTTTAAACTTTGATGGCTCATTAAAATCATCTGAGTAGTTTTTTTAAAAGTAACCATGCTTTGGCTACACCACCAGCAGAGATCTTATGTAATTGGTCTGGGATGGGGCCCAGATCAACATTAGTCCAAAAGCCTTCCAGATGATTCCAATGCATAGCCAAGGTTGATAACTGCTATTTAAAGAGGGCAATTCTGAGATATCTTCCATTTTCTCAATATTCCCCTTAGACATCTCACAGGTAGTCTCACTAAGGCCTCCCTGTGACTGTAGCTAGCTAAGAGTTAATTTTACAATTGCTTTCATCCAAGATAAAAGAGTTTCCACTCTGGAGTACTATAACAATCTTTCTTAGATGTTAGAACTCCCTTAGCTGAAGTGTCTAGAATAGCTGAGAGGGCTTGCAAAACCTAGCCATCACTCTCCTAGTGAGGCAACACATTTCTTATGCAAGTGAGTTAACCTAAATAACAATTATTCGCCACAAATGTGACAACTACTGTAAATAATGCACTCCCTTTTATCTTGGTTTTTCAAAGAGATCTTCAGGGAAGAAAAACTACACTCCTGATTTTGCATTACTTGGCAACTAGCAATCTATGGGCTGAAACTCCAAACAACAGTCTTTTGGGGTCTCTGTTAACTTTGTTCTAAACTTTACACAGCTAATTAGAAGTGTTCAAAGGCTCTCATTTTGAACCACTTAGCTGATGAGAAATGCATGTTTAATGGGCATCCTGGAAGACAATTTAATGAATCTAGAAGGAAAACAAAGCAAAGTGATTATTATGCAATGACTTGCAAGAGCTCCTTGTGACCAGCTTGTAAATAGCAGAGCACAGAGGTAACCAGGACATGGATGTAGGCAGCTCAGTTTATTAATGAGGACACCAGTTGTGCTAATGATCAAGCAGCATTTTTTAAAAATGAAATCTTTGGGGACTGGAAGAAAATATTCCAAGTTAATATCCTTCAGACAGTACTTTGAAAAATCTCACTAAACCCCCATGAGCTATTTAAACAGTTTCAGAAGGACTAGGGCGTAAGAGTTAGGAGGTATTAGGTTTGCTTGGCTGAGAAGACTTGAAAGGTATCCCTCCCCCTAGAATTCTGTAGCCTCCACATCCAAGGTGATTATACTAATCAGTGGTGTTTGAGCTGAGTTCTGTCTATATCAACAAAGCAGTTTTTAAAATTTAATTAATCAAAGTTTGCATTAGGAATGTGGGGGCAAAATAGCAAAGTAGGTACCATCTTGATAATTTCTTAGGGAAGGCAACACATCATTCCTGTTTAATAACCTCTGGATTGTTTGGCTGGGATTCCTACTGTATGGGATCATGAGAAGAGAAGTAGATGTCACCTATACCTAGAGGAGAAAGACTTTGCTTAAAAAAAAAAACAAAAAAAAAAAAACCTCAACTCTTCCCAAACTGGCCCTACCTTTGTCCCCTTCAACATCTTCTTCATGGGCAAGTGCACACACAGTGCACATGCACACATGCAAACACATGGCCTTAGATCAGGAGGGCTTGTTAAAAGGGATTGCTGGATCCCACTGCAAAGTTTCTGCTTTAGTAGATGTGGGGAGAGGTCCAATAAGACAAGTTCCCAGGTGATGCTGATGCTGCTGGTCCAGAGACCACACTTTGCAGAATCACCATCCTAAATGTCCATTTATTCCTGACAAACATGGCAAATTTCCATGACTGTCTGAACATTCCCCATGTCTTTAGGATGCAGGTCAACCCTTCTCCCCAAACCCAACATCAATAAGAAAATGCTCCTGGTACATTCACCTCATTGATAGACCTCATCCTAAACCATTTCCTCCAGCTCATCTCGCACTCCATTTCTAGACATGTTCCTAATTTGCCAACTCCCAGCCCTCAGCACTGAAAAAGTTCCCCAGGTCTGAGCACTGGGCTCCTCTTCTTCATGGACATCTTTGATTACACCACTTGCAGTGCCCTTAGGCAACTGCATCATCTAGTCCAATCTTTATGCTGGCACTGGCAGTGGGGGTATGTGTGTGTTTGCACATGTGTGTGTAAACTCATAGCATGTGCTGGAAAGCAGAATGTCAGCATGGGGGGAAAAGATAGTGAATTATAAAGATAATATTATAAACTATAAGGATAATCATGAAACTACTAAACCATTTCATGTATGCACTTGACATAATTTTAATTCTTTTTGGAATAAATATGAATTTTGGATTTTGTGATTCTTGGGATATATGTCAGCTTTTCAAAATTTGTAAATTGCTGTTTTTAATCATTAATGGGGCTCATAAAACAATACATCAAAATGAAGGCCTCAGAAGCAAAAGTTTTTCTCTGACCTTCTCCTGTCCTCCTGCCTCTCAGTCCCATGCTTTCCTGAGGCTCAGCCATGGAAACTAGAATTTCTCTTCCCCAAGTCTAGAAGTCAGAACGCTTTTTCCTAAAAGGCAGCCATAAAACCTAAAATTATTCCATAAAGAAATTACCTGACCTGCCTTGTTTGACTGTGGGTCATAAGATCCTCATTCCATAGAGGGCCCTGCCAGAAGGAAGGATGCTGCTCAGAGGGCCCAAGAAGAATCTAGACAGACAGGCCTTGCTGGGTTTCCTCACTCAGTCTATTAGCATTAGATCATACCCTTTTTGTCCAATCATATTTTTACACAGCTGTTCATTCTTTGTTGAACCTAAGCATAAAAATGGGCAATTTCCCCTGCATCTGGGTCTTCATTCTAATGGCTCCCATGTATATATGTTAAATAAATTTGTGTATTTTTCTCCTATTAATCAATCTGTCTTATGTTAGTGATTTTTCAGCAAACTTTTATGGGGACAAGGGCCTTGTTTTTTTATATCATTCCAAATAAATATTCATATTTTGTAGCTAAAAAAATAGCTTTTTGTAGCTAAAAAGTAGGAATCTGTTTATAAACTTTAAAAGGTTCCCTATCCCACAACACTGGCCCTCTTTCCTAAGGACAGTCTGACTGCCAAGAGATTATGTTCTAGTCTTAGTTTTAACCCATGTGCTCCTCTCCACACCAGGTGCATTCCCTTGGCTCTTTTTGGCTGAGATGTGAGATGAAGCAGTGTAATATTCCTACTGCTGGTCTCTTCAACAATAGGTCTCTTTCTTTAACTAAAAGGTACCAATTCCTCTTCCTATAGGACTACTAGACCAGTCATCAAAGTCAGGATTTCAACTTTTCGTGGTCTCAGCATGCTTCAAACATTTACCAACTGCTCTCTACAAAAGTAGAGCCCAACATGAGAGAATTCAGGCCAACTGAGAAGAAGGTGACTTACTACTTTATAGTTCCTGTGCCTGGACAATTTTACATCCACTTACTCACCTTGTTTGGGTCACTTTTATTATTTCTGCAGTAATAGGAAACTACCATTCAGTGGTTCCTGCTCATTTTATTTAAAATCTCTCAGTCCAAGCACATGCCCCATTATCATGACCGTGTGCTATGGTTTGAATGTGTCTCCCAAACTTTATTTGCTGGAAACTTAATTGCCAAATTCATATGATGATGGCATTTGGAGGTGAGAGCTCTGAAAGGTGATTAGGCTTGGATAAGGTCATCAGGATAGGGCCTCCATGATGAAACTGGTGGCTTTGAAAGAAGAGGAAGAGAGACCTGAGCTGATATACTCCCTGTCTCTCACCGTGGGATGGCTTCTGCATGCTATGACACAGCACGAAGGCCCTCACCAGATGCAGCCCTTCAACCTTGGACTTTCCAGACTTCAGAATGCCAAGCCAAATAAACTTCTTTTCTTTATGAATTACCCAGTCTCAGGTATTCTATTACAGCAACAGAACACAGACTAAGACACCATGGAAGTGAAGAATCACAGTGCGAGTTAAACTTCCACATTGAAGTACTGGCATTGACTGCCACTGTTGGCCTCATTGAGTCCATTATAAGTGGGAATAAGAATTTGGATGATAAAATTAATATATTATGCACATAATGTTAGATCGGGAGTCGCAGTACCACCAAACAGAGAGACAGAGTCACTGAGGCTGCAATCAGCAAGAGGAGTTTATTGACTAGCTCGAGCTAGGGTCCAAGCCCCAGAGCACCAACGCAGTGGTCTCTTTGTTGGGCAGGGACCCCGGGCGGCATGGGAAGGGCGGTTTTATAGGGCCAGTTCATGCAGCAAACAAAGAGCTGTTCACGCATTGATCATGCATTTGCTTAGCACAGTGATTGGTCTGCCCTCTCTGATCATGTACTTAAAACCTGGCGTGATTGGCTACTCACATTGCACACCATTCTTTCTCTGATTGGTCCTAGGGCGTCCTTTTTCTGCATATCCCTTGATTACCCCTGACTGGTTCTGTAGCTCCCTCCCTCTACACTGTCCTGCAGCATTTTACTTCAGCATTTTTATTTCATCCCATGTTACCCCACGGTTTCTGCAAGCAAGCCGTTATCACAGAAGCACAACTGAGCGGTTAGCAGGCAAGCAAGCTTTACAAGAATGCAGAAGTCCATTTTGCAATTGAGCTCTGTGAACAGTTTTGGTCTCTTACAATAACAGAAAATATTTAGGGAAACAATATATCTCTATCCTTTTTTCTTCTTCTGTGATTTATTTCCACTCATTCTCAGGCTAAGAACTGTAGCTGCTTCCCTTGAATACCCAGAACTTCCCATGGCCCCACAAGCTAAAGCTTCCTCTCACTGTCATGGTCCAGACTCTTATCGTCTTTCTTCTTGACTGTTACAATTGCCCCTAATAAACATTCTTGCCCTGATGTCTTCCCACCTACAGCTTCTTTCTCCTTCACCTATCCTTTATTCTACCCCCATGGTGATCATTTTGAAATAAATGTACTCTGCTTGGGAGCTTAATGCTTATAAAAACTTTGGGGCATAATCTAAGTCCTATGGCATTTTACCCATAGCCCCTCACCACCTGTAAGTATTCTTGCTTTCCAGCCTCATGTTCTGTCATTCTCTCTCTTCTAAAAACACCTCTTTAGTCACATCAGGTCTTCAACTTCATCTCATACCTGTCTCCCCTTGCTGTCTGCACCAGGCTCCTTGACACTTCTTATAAAGTGAATGTTTGCATCCTCCCAAAATTAATATGCTCAAGCCCTAGCCCCAATGAGATGATATTTGGACATGGAAACTTTGGGAGCTAATCAGGGTTAGATAAGGTCAAGAGGATACAGTCCTCTTGATGTAACTTATAATTGCTCTTATATCAAGAGACATCACAGAAAGAAGGCAGCCATCTGCAAACCAGGAAGACAGCCCTCACCAAGAACTGCCCATGCTGGCATGCTGATCTTGGATCACCAATCTTCATAATTGTGAAGAAACAAATTTCTGTGGGTTAAGCTATGCAATCTTTGGTGTTTTTTCTGGCATTCCGAGCAGAGTAATACAACCTTTTCATGTCTCCAGTGCAAAATCGCATCTTCATGGGGCTTTACATTGTTCACATATGAAGTTTTATCTGTCTGAAACAGCTTACCAGCTTTCTCTAACTTTTACCTGGTTAACTCCTAACCCCTATTTTTCTTTTAAGTATAACTCAATTATCATTTCTCAGACATGTTTTGCATAATCACAGATATAGAAGAGAGAAAACAAAATGGATGTAGGGAAACTATGATCAATCTGGTTTTGGCTAGAGTTCCTTAACCTTTTCTCTTTGTTATCACATACATTTCCATTTAATTAAAACAAGTTTCCTAGTTATGTGCATTTCCCTGACTCAGGGCCTAATTTCCAGAGAGCTTGTGGAGGGCTTTAGCAAACAATGCTCAATAGTGTAGTTGATTTCCATGCATCTCCTTTAGGAGAAACCCCTTGAGACTCAGGAATCATGGTGAAAGATAAGTAAAGTGCACCAAATTTGGTTATGAGTAGTAGAGAAGCCTCAAATGCCAGATTAAAAACTTGCAAAGTTTGTCAAGTTTAACTTGAATGAAAGTCACTGGTTTCTTTAAAAGAGTACAAGTATTATCCCAGGACATTAAAATAACATAAAAAAATGATAATAACACAAATAGTAGCGATCTTTGAGAAAAGATGAAATAATGAGATCTATCAGTGGCCCATAGATGGGTAATTGTGGTCCTGGTTTTCACAGCTGAGAAAAAGTCACTTCAAGGGTTGGGCGGCAGGTGGGGGGCAGGGGGGGCAGTTTAATGTGATGGTTGATAATCCCTGCCAGATTTCTGCCAAGAAAAACAGTTATCACTAGGCATCAGCGTAGGCTCCTGGAGAACAAGCTGTGCTGAACTAATCTAATTTACCTTTTCTAAAAGGTTAATAAATCAGGAAAACACTATATATGTAACACAAATGACTTGCAGGTTAACATTTCTCACTTGCTCCTCAGGGTTGGGTCACTAAAGCTTTTTTCCCAAATTCTAATACAGCTTTTGTTAATTAATATTGAAATTGCAAAAAGCTCAAGAACAATAATTAATTTCTTATAAATACATGCCATATTAACTTATGGACACTTAATAATTTACATAATTATTTTGTAATTACTTATAATTTGCTATAAGCATCTATTTACAAAATGAATTCATTGGCATAATCACATGCTGTCTTGCATTTGGGTCTTAATGCATTGGAATTCTTCCATCTAAAACCACATTTTTACATACATAAAATATTCCAACAAGTTATTTGGGGGGCGATGGAAAATTACATTTCCTGAATATGTTACCAAATTCATTACTGCACTTAGTAAGAAAGGGTTTCATTGCAGCCAGATATCGGTGATGTTTGTCTTCTGTTATGATCATCTCCCCTGCACAAGTCTCCTCCTTTTCTTATTCTCAGCAGGCACTAACCTCATGATCCCAGATGTCCTCAAGATTTCTCTATCCTCTTACAATCCCAGATATCTAAATCAGCCCACAGGAAATATTCTAAAATGAGTTATTTATCCCCAATGAACCCAGAGTTTTGCCAGGTCTTTTGAATATAGTTTCTGCCTTCAAAGCCTTGCAGCCTAATTTGGAATTTATCCTCTTTCACCGATTTCACACTTTTTCACATTGTAATACCTTCAACAGCTACATGCATCTTACAACAAAGAACATTTTAGTTTTCACAAATAATGGTAAATGTAAGCAATGTGGTCTGATTACATAGACAGGAAAGAGATTCATTTTGTCTGGAGGGTGTGAAGGGGTGTAAAATGGAGAAGGAGAATAGAAAAAGAATTCCAAGAAGGGTGTAATATCTAAGCTTTATCTTTAATGGGGCAGTGGGAATGGGGGATTGTTATTGCCCTCATGAAAGTATTTCAAACTGCAGGATAGGATTTGGCAATTAATGAAATTTTTCTGTGACTTCTGAAATCCATTCACACAAAATCATGTAAGGCAGCAATTTGTTAGCCTGAAGATAAACAAAGCAGGGCTGCTATCATGGCCTATCTAAGCCTCTGATTGTTAAGAGAGCCAAAGCTGCTAGCATATGAGGCATAAATTATCAACAATAATAAAAATAGTAGCAAAGAAAGAGTTGCAAATAAATAATAGTGAATTTGCATGTTAATATACAGGTTAATTTACATACTTATAATGGCTATTTATTTCATAATAAAATGAATAATAATCACTATGAAGGCTCACTATGTACCAAGAATTTTATGTACATTGTTTCCAATGCTCATGCCAAATCTGTAGATATTATTATCCCCATTTTAAAGGAAACAGATACTCAGAGAAGTTGAATCTCTTACCCAAGATCACACAGCTATGAAGTAGAGAAGTGTGATGGCTAATTTTATGTGTCAACTTGACTGGATTAAGGAATACCTAGCGAACTGGTAAAGCAGTATTTCTGAGTGTGTCTGTGAGGGTGTTGCTAGAGGAGATTGCTATGTGAATTGGACTGAGTGGAGACGATCCAATCAGCTGGGGACCCCAATAGAATAAAAAAGCAGAGAAAAGGCAATTTCCTCCTTCTCTCTCTGCTAGATCCAGGATGCTCTTCTTCTCCTGCTCTTAGATGTAAGAACACCAGGCTCTTTGGCTTTTGGACTCTGGGCCTCACACAAGCGGCCCCCTAGATTCTCAGACCTTTGGCCATGACCTAAAATTACACTGTCAGCTTCCCTGATTCTAAGGCTTTCTGACTTGGACTGAGCCATGCTACCGGTATCCCAGGGCCTCCATCTTACAAATGGTCTGTCATGGAATTTCTCACCCACCATAATCACGTGAGCTAGTTTCTCTAATAAATCCACTCTCATTTCTATCTATCTATCTATCTATCTATCTATCTATCTATCTATCTATCTATCAGTTTATCTATCTACCTATCTATCTGTCTATCCTATTGCTTCTGTCTCTCTGGAGAAACCTGACTAATACAGATTTTGGTACCAGGAATGGTTCTAGAGTAATTGAATTTTAAGGATGAGTTTTTTTAGTTGATTTTGGAGCTCCTAGAACTGGCTCTCTATTCTGATTAAACCTAACAATACTAAAGACTCTACTTTTGATAGTATAGAGGGCACTGACAGTCTATGGCATGGAATTAGTATGGAGATATGCAAAATATATGCATTTAATATTCCTAATAAACCACATATAAGAGGCAAGGAACTTGGTAACTCTGTGTTCTTTCAAACATTTGTGGAAAACAAAGGAATATAATTACTTTGGTTGTTTTCTTCTAATGTCACCGAGCAAAGTAATGAAAGAAAGGGATGAGCTCAGGGATTCAAATTCCAGGCTCCAGCCCCACATGAATGTCCTAAGAGCTTCTCAGTGTGCCCTGAGTCAGAATCTTCCCTCCTGTAGCCATAGCACTGAAATTTCGGAAAATCAAACACAAGCCCTCATCTTACAATTGGCTGAATTAGAACAAAAGTTTAACTCTCAGCCTCTCTAGGTGTCTACTGTCAAAGTGGAGGCATTGGCTTTGGAAAAAAAATGTGAGGCTAGGGACTCATGTGGGAAGACCCTGATGAGGCTGGGAACATTGAGCTCCTGAATTCTGATGAGTCTTGTTTGCCAGCAGAGATACCTCTCCACCCTCACTCCCAGTGGTGCAGCAGCATCTTTAATTAGAGTGGCATCGGACTTCCCAACTCTGCCTGAGGGGATTAACTCTGCATTGCCTGAGAATATGATAATGATCCCCCCCTACCAGCTGTCTAGCAAGACTGTGCTGATTCTCCCGCTCACTCACGCCCACCATCCCTTTTTGCTTCTAGATCTATAATGAAACACAAGTCCCAGCAGGCCCCAAAAGGTAAGATAAGTGTAACCTGGGAAGAGGCATGCTATACTCCAAAAGAACAACTTGAGTTTTCTAATTTATTTATATAAGCAGAAATCAAGGGAACATATGTGGGAACAGATACTAAGGGTGTGGGGTAATAGTGAAAGGAACACAGTGGGATCAGGCCAAGTTTATTGATACGGGCTCATGAATCTGCATTTGATGTTGCAGCTGGGGGAGTTAGGAGAGGGGCTAACAGTTCAGTTGGTTGGTTGGCTGAAACGTGGAGCAAAAGATGGCCTTACCATGAGCCATTTGGAGATGCCTGATCTCTCTTGGTTTAATGTAAAGAAAGGGATTCAAAGGTTTAAGGAGATTGGAATGTTAGAGTGGATTTATCACTTAAAACCTAATCACCCACATTGGGTGATTTCACCAATACTTTGAGAAATAGATTTGTGAGGGGAGCCTCAGTATTCCTGAAGAGCTCTGTGATTTCTCCTCTCTGTAGGCCAGACCTTACAGTGGGAACTACAGTCACTCAGTTTGAAAACTTAAATGCAGTGGAAATAATTGGATCCTGGGGGCCAAGGCAGGAGTCAAGTGGCAGCACTCAGTCATCAAAGACAAGATGGGTGCAGTTACTATAATGCACAGCAGAAAAACAATTCCAATAGTCTGACTCATATAAAACCTTGGCACTGACTAGTTAATCATGGCATTCCTAGAATGGAAATAGACTGTAAACCTACTAAATTTTTACTTGATCTTTATAGGCAGAAAATTTTCAAGTCAAGTAAAGAAAAGTCTAACTCAAATTTTAAAATCAGAAAATCATGGCCCTTCACTCAATTCCTAGACTTGAGCCAGTTTACAAACCCCAAATCCCTTGAATGAATAGGAGGTCTGGTCCCCTCCAGGAAAGACCCTGGTACACTGCTGAAAATTTATACCGTTAATCTTTCTCCTATCCTTCCCCAGAAGGATGTATGGCCTTTTACCAGGGTAACTGTGCACTGAGGAAAAGGGAAAAAAAGACCCTTTGGAGACTGCTATACACTGATTCTGAGCTGACATTGACTCCAAGAGACCAGAAACATTACTGTAGCCCTCTAGACAGACTAGGGGCTTATGGAAGTCAGGTGATCAATGGAGTTTTAGCTCACATCTAACTCACAGTGGGCCTAGGGGATCCCCAAATCCATCTTGTGGTAATTTCCCTAGTTTCAAAATGCATAATTGGAATAGACATACTTAGCATCTGGCAGAACCCCCACATTGGTCCCCTAACCTGTGGAGTGAGGGCTACTATGGTGGGAAAAGCCATTAGTACTGCATCTACCTAGGAAAACAGTAAATCAAAATCAATACTGCATCCCTGAAGGAAATGAAAACATTAGTGCCACCATCAAGCAACTGAAAGATGCAGGGATGGTTATTTCCATCACATTCCCAATGAACTCTCTTATTTGGCCTGTGCAGAAAAAAAAGAGGTCTTGGAGAATGATAACGGATTCTAAGCTTAACCAAGTAGTGACTCTCATTGTACTTTCTAAACCAGATGCGGTTTTGTTACTTGAAAAAATTAAAACATCTCCTAGTACCTGGTAGGTATCAGGTACCTGGCAAATGCCATTTTCTCCATGTGTCCATAATGCCCACCAGAAGGAGTTTGCTTTCAGCTGGCAAGGCCAGCAATACACCTTCATTGTCCCACCTTGGGTATACCAAATATCCAGCCCTATGTCACAATTTAGTTCACAGGAATCTTGATTACCTTTCCCTTCCACAGGACTTCACACTTTTCCATTACATTGATGACATTCTGCTGATTGGACCTAGTGAACATCAGGTAGCTACTATGACTTACTGATAAGATATTTGCATGTCATAGGGTTGAAAACAAATCCGACTAAAATTCCGAGCCCTTTTACCTCAGTGAAATTTCTGTGAGTGTCCTGGTGTGGGGCATGTCAAGATATCCTTTCCAAGGCAAAAGATAAGTTTTGCATCTGGCTCTTCCTATAGCCAAAAAAGAGGCACAATGCCTAATGGGAGGCAACACATCCCTTACTTGTGTATGTTAGTCTGGCCCACCTACCTGGTGTCTTAAAAAGCTACTAGTTCTCTGTGGAACCCAGAATAAGAGAAGGCTCTACAACAGGTCCAGGCTGCTGCACAAGCTGCTCTGCCACTTGAGCTATATGATCCAGCAGATCCAATGGTACCTGAGGTGTCAGTGGCAGACAGGGATGCTGTTTGGAGATTTTGAAAGACCTATATAGGTGAATCTCAGGAGAGACCCTTAGGATTTTGGAGCAAGGCCCTACCATCATCCACAGATAACTATCCTCCTTTTGAGAAATAGCTCTTGGCCTGCTACTGGGCCCTAGTAGAACTGAATAATTGACCATAGGATACCACGGTACCATGTGACCTGAGCTGTTTATGATAAAATGGATATTAGCCGACCCACCAAGCCATAAAGGTGAGCATGCACAGCAGCACTTCATCATCAAATGAAAGTAGCATATACGTAATTGGGATGGAGCAGGCCCTGAAGGCACAAGAAAGTTGCATGAGGAAGTGGCCCAAATGCCCATGGTTTCTACTCCTGCTACACTGCCTTCTCTCACCCTGACTGCACCTATGGCCTCATGGAAAGTACTACATAATCAGTGGACAGGAGAACACTAGGACCAGGTTTATACATAGTTCTGCATGATATGTAGGCACCACCTGCAAGTGGGCAGCTGCAGCTCCACACCCCCTTTCTGGGGCATCCCTGAAGAACAGTAGTGAAGGAATATCTTCCCAATGGGAAGAACATCAGGTGGTGCACTTGATTGTGCACCTTGCTCGGAAGATGAAATAGCCAGATATGTAATTATATACCAATTCATGGGTTATGGCCAATGATTTGGCCAGATGGCCGGGGACTTGGAAGGAAGATGATTAGAAAATTGGTGACAAAAAAAATTGAGAAAGAGGTATGTAAATAGACCCCTCCAAGTGGGCAAGGTTGTGAAGATATTTTTTGTGTCGCATGTGAATATCCACCAAAGGGTGACCTCAGCAGAGGAGGACTTTATAATTAAATGGATAAGAAGATCTGTTTTGTGGATACCAATCAACCTCTTTCCCTAGCCACCCTTGTCATTGTCCAATAAACTCACGAACTAAGTTGTTGTGGTAGCAGGGATGGAGGTTATGCATGGGCTTAGCAACATAGACTTCCACTCACCTAAGCTGAACTGGCTATGCCCACTGCTTAGTATACAATCTGCCAGCAGAAGAGACCAATACTTATCTCCCAATATGGCATCATTCCCAGAGATGATCAGCCAGGTACCTGGGGGTGAGTTGATGACATGGGACAACTACCATCATTGAAGAGGCAGCATTTTGTTCTTACTGGAATAGACACTTACTCTGAATATGGATTTGCCTTCCCTGCATTCAGTGCTTCTGCCAAAACAACCATCCATGAACTTACAGAATGCCTTATCTGTCATCATGGCATCCCCCCATTGTCTCTGACCAAGAAACTCAGTTCACAGCCAAAACAATGTGGCAGTGGGTTCATGTTTATGGAATTCACTGTTACCATTAATGCTGAAGCAGCTAGCTTTATGGAACAGTGGCATGGCCTTTGGAAGTTGCAGTTACAGTGCCAGCTAGATGACAATATTTTGCAGGTCTGGGGCAAAGTTGTCCAGAAAACTGTTTATGCTCTGAATTGGTATCCAATAAATGGCACTGTTTCTCCCATAGTCAGAATTTATGAGTCTAGGAATCAAGGAGTGGGAATGGGAGTGGTACCACTCGTGATTACCCCCAGGGACCCACTACCAAAATTTTTGCTTCCTGTTCCCACAACTCTGTGTTCTGCTGGCCTTGAGATCTTAGTTCCAAAGGGAGAAATGCTGCCACCAGGAGACACAACAATGATTCCACTGAACTGGAGGTTAAGACTGCCATCCATTTTGAGTTCCTCATGCCTTTGAGTCAACAGGCTAAGAAGAAAGTAATGGTGTTGTCTGGGGCAATTGATTCAGACTACCAAGGTGAAACTGGATTCCTATAATAAAAGTAAGAAAGAGTACATCTGGAATATAGGAGATCCTTTGGGTCTTCTCTTAGCGTTACCATGCCCTGTAATTAAGGACAATGAAAAATTACCAATGTACTCAGGGCGGCAAATGACCCAGACCCTTCGGGAATGAGAGTTTGAGTCACTCTACTAGGTAAAAAACCATGACCAGCTGAGATCGTTGCTGAAGGCAAAGGGAATATGGAATGGATATTAGAAGAAGGTAGCTGTACATATTGGCTGTAACTACATGACCAACTACAGAAAGGAGGACTGTAATTGTCATGAATATTTTCTCCTTATTTTGCTAAGAATATGTTTGTGTGTATATATACATATATTAAGCAAGTATGTTTGTTTTTATTCCTCTCTTATTCCTTTAACATGTAATATAAGATATATATTATATGTGTGTATATATATACTTTATATCAGTATTTAAGTATTGTTGATTTTACATAGAATTTAAGTTATGAGATATCAGGAGAAGAGCAAACATCATTCAAGTACTTTATCTCCTCTACTGGAGAAGGAATTAGTGACTTTTTGGTTGTATGTAAAATAGTTGTGTTATGTTAGGTAGAACAATGACCTTGTTATTGTCTTTATTTGGAGATTAAGAATGGGCAAAGAAGACAAGTACTAGTGCCAAGTTGACAAAGGGTGAACTTGTGGTGATTCATTTTAGGTGTCAACATGACTGGATTATGGGATACCTAGAAAACTGGCATACCAGTATTTCTGACTGTGTCTGTGAGGGCATTTCTAGAGGAAATTGATGTGAGTCATTGGGCTGAGTAGGGAAGATCTACCCTCAATGTGGGTAGACACCATCCAATCAGCTGGAGACCCATAGAGAACAAAAAAGCAAAGAAAAGACAATTTTTCTCTTTGCTGGAGCTGGCACAGTCTTCTTCTTCTGACCTTAGATATCAGAACTCCAGGCTCTCTGGCCTTTGGACTCTAGGACTTACGTCAGTGATCCTCTGAGTTCTCAAGCTTTCAGCATCTGACTAAGAATTACACCATTGGCTTCCCTGGTTCTGAAGCTTCTGGACTTGTACTGAGTAATGCTACTGACATCCCAGGGTCTAAAGCTTGCGTATAGCCTTTTCAGGCACTTTTCAGCCATCATAGTCACATGGGCCAATTCTCCTAATAAATTTCCTCTCATCTATCTGTCTGTCTATTTTATTGGTTCTGTCACTCTGGAGAACTCTGACTTTTTTCAAAAATTCTGATTTATTTTTGTACAACATGATGCCTATCCTCTTCTTATTACTTAAAATATTTTTAAAGATCCTTCTGTTGGAAGTTCAGTAAGATGTGTTTCCCTTAAAGAAAAACTCAAGGGTATTGCTCTGTCTCTGCTTAACTGAAAGTAACTTTATCATAACTTGAAGTAATGACCAACTATAATCATCATTCTGCGGAGGCCAATGCAGCCACTCTCAATATATCAGGGTTTTGTTTTTTTTTCTTTTTGCTTTGTTTTGTATTGTTCCAGGCTATTTTTTCCAACTCATTGTTTCAGTGGAATAGTGTTATGCCTGTTGATTCACAAATTCACCTTCCCTGCATTTAATAAAATTTCATAAGATCTAGGGGATCTAGCTAACCAAGTTTCTACCTCTCACTCTAACTCATTCAAGATCATGTCCAGAAGTCAAAATGTTGGGTCAAGCTTGTAAGTTAGTAATATAAAGTGTTGGCTAAAAGTCTCCTATTCAAAAGTATATCTCCAAATGGTGTTCCATATCACTGGTCCTCAGGATTTATCAGTGATTTCTCCTAATAGATCACTTACCACACTGTACTTCAATTGGATCTTTGCTTAGTTATCTTTCCAAGAAAGACCTAACCCTATGAGTTCAGAGATGAAGACTTATTTACCTTTGTAGTCCTAAAGGCGATCACAGTATCTGATCCACAGTGGACGTTCATTCAACATGTGTGGAATGAAAAAATGAGTGAGTGGATGAGTGCAATCATTTAGGCATTCTGTCTTGAATGAGCACCTCTAATTTGCTATGCAATGGACCCGACAATGGAGGACAATGAGAAATATAACAATTTGAGCTTTTGCTCTCTTGGGGCCTAATTTTAATGAAGTATACAAAAAATAGATAAGGAAACAAACTATGTATTTTCAGATAATAATGATTTATATTAATAGAAAACTTACTATATTCAAGTGAATCTTTAATTACTTTAAATTTATAAGTTAATTTAATTGTGCACCCTGCCCAGGTAGATGCTATTATTACAACTGCTTTACCCAAATAAATAAATAAATAAATAAAAATAAAACTAGGAGCAGAGAAATTACATAAACTTTGTCAGGGTTTTGAAAGATATTAAGTGGTCAAATTGGCATATTCTTATGGACAAAAGGATTTTTTTTCCTGTGTGACATGGTAAGCCATTTAAGGGTATGAACATGAGAGAGACAAAATCTATTTTGTATTATTAAGGTTACTCTGGCTCTTGTATAAAGAATAGCAATGATGGGTGAGGACATGAAGCAGCAAAGAAAGAAATGGGAAGGCCATTGCATAGTTCACACTGGAGATCACAATGATTTGGAACAAGGTGTTAGGAGTAGGTGTAATAAAAATTGACAAGATTTTAGATACAGACAGTCCCTGACTCATGGTAGTTTAACTTAAAATTTTTCAACTTTACTATGGATTTATCAGGAAGTAGTCTTAGAGTAAGTCAAGGAACATCTGGACTTACAATGGTTCTGGCTCGACTTACAAATTTTCAAATTACAATGAGCTTGTTGGGGTAGTAAATGCATTTTTGACTTACAATATTTTCAACCTCTAATGGTTTTATCAGAATGTAATTCATCATATGTTGAGAAGCATCTGTATATCTGAAAAGTGAAACAAGGGGATTTACTGATGGTATAGAAGTGGTATGTATAAGAGGAAGATCACAATCAAGGCTAACTCATAGGTCTTAGGGCTAAGCAACTGTAGAAAATGGTGCCACTCTTTTCAGACATGGGAAATTTGAGGGAAGAAACAAAATTAGAATAAATTCAAAATTAGAATAAATTCTGTCTTAAACATTTTAAACTGCTAAATATCCAAATGAAACTGTTTAATAGATGGTTAGAAATATAATTGAGGATCATTGAGAGTCTAAACTGTAAATATAAATTTGGAAGTTATTAGCATATGAATGGTTTTTAAAACCCTGGGATTAGATAAAATTCCCTGGGAAGCAGAGGCAGATAGAGAAGTGGGGTGTGGTCTGAGGACAGAGCTTTGGTGCCAGAAATAGGAAGTGGAGCCCAGAGTGGAAATGGATAAAGTCAGACTAGTGAGGCAGGAAGAGCTTCAGTACAGAGCACAATCACAAAACACAAATAAGAGAAAAATTATTTTGGAAATATGATGGGCTAGATATCTTTGCTCACCCTCTGCTGAAAACAACTAAAAGTGAGAGACACAATAAAAAACCAAAAACTAGTATTATAACCATATATATATGTATATGTATACATACACATTCAATATATGTATATATTCTTTAAAGTGTGAGAACAGGTAATCTCTAAAAAAGACTAAAACATAAGAGAAAGCAAGAACCAAGAGAGCTAAGTGGAATCATGAAAGTGCTTTGCCCTGAGGACTTTTGTCAAACATGGCAAATCTGAACCTTAGTTTCTGTCATAAAGAACAAAGCCCTAGCCCTGCCAAAGAAATGATGCCTAGTAGAACAATACCAACACCAATAAAGCTGGGATCCCAAAGCCTTCCACCTCAATAAGTGTTTGACCCAGAAGTAAATTCTCCCTAAATATTCACTTCCCTTTGTAAGGGAGAGCACTGAGCATATCTAAATAAAAAATAAAACCCTAAAAGATGTAACAATAAACCAACCTCATGAATATTTACAGGCCAATTCACATTAATTAAATAATGGCAGATTAGCCCAGTTAAGGAGATAACTGGACAACTAAAATGCAGATCAGGATTAATTAACCAGAATGGAACACAGAGAGACAGAAAGATAAAAAATATGACAAAATATTAAGAAACATGGGTAGAACGAAAATTTTCTATCAGGCAAGTAATCAGATTTTTAGAAATAGAAAGAAGAAACCAGAGCAGAGAAATAATTGGATATAGGAGTTCACATTGTTTGGAATTGATGAGAAATACCTATCCACAAATTCAAGAAATCCAATGAAACTCAATAAATATAAATAAAAAAAGACTCACATCTAAACACATTATCATGAAAACGCAGATTAAAATGGAGGGGGAGGAGAGAGAGAGAGAGAGAGAAAGCAGCTGGAGAAAATGGCATTACCTTCAACGAAACAGCATTTGTATTAATAAGTGACAGATGACCCATCAAGAACCACAATGGAGGATGGTAGGCAGTGGAATCTCTTAAAGTGTCCTAAAAGAAATCTACCAATCAAGACTACTACATCCAAAAATACTTTTCAAAAATGAGGCAAACTGAAAACATATTCGGCAAGCTAAAACATGTAGCAGAGCCTAGCCAAAGGAAATTGTGAAGAAGCGTGAATGTCAGACAAAAGAAAAATGATCACAGATGGAAAGCCTGAAATACAAGAAGGAATGAAAATCAAAGAAGTGATAAAAAAAAGTAGGTAAATCTAAATTAATGTTGACATAAATCAATAATGAAAAAATTTATGATATTAAAAGTGGAATTGAAAATAAAATAAAATAAATGACAGAAAATAAATACCTTTGGAAAGTCCTATTCACCACATGATTTTCCCAGCATGAGAGGGCAGGACATCAGGAAAGTTCTAGAATCAAGAGATATGAAAGGATATACTGAATTTAAAAAAAAATGCTGAGAAATGTAACAAAAAGCCAGCCTAAGAACACGTAGTCTGAAATTTTCATCAGACAGAGTGGAAAAGGAAGGGCCAGAGAGAGAACAACAACAACAAAAGGCAGCTCAGCTTCCCTCAGATGGACCAGCCTGAGGGATGGGGCATGATTTAGTGCTCTTCCCTTCTACCTCAGCACACCCTCACAACTGGACCCACAGTCAGCCAAACCCAAGGCACAGCTTCAACCACGTTAGTCAAATCAAACTTACTTATTTTCAAAATTTCACAAGCTTAAATCCAAAAGCGGTGCTCTCACTTAAGGGTCTTCACTCTCCCAGCTTTAGCTCTCATTTGTACAAGCAAACAATGAAAATTCCTGATAAACCCATAGCTTAGAGATTGCATCCTTATTATGCATCTCCTGGATGTCAAACAAGACACTCAGTCCCACAGGGAAAGAGTCAGAAGAGAAATGACTTCACTTTTCAATCACTTCCCACCCTCACCTCACTCTGTCCCCTACAACTGCCACAATTTCCCCAAACAATATTGTATTTCTGCCAGCAACAACTCTGCATATTACACTTAATGCAAAAACTGAATTTGTTCCTTCACTGATTCCAGCTTTCTGATTATATTTAAGAGAACAGTAAGCAGCCGTATCTGAGGAAGTGACTCTTTTAACTTTAGAAGCAGAAATACATTGAGCATTTTTTAACCTTTAAAACATGTCAAGGGCATAAATCAAAATATACTAAATTGCCTCCAGAAGAAAAGAACACGTCTTTAACACAAATGCCTTGGCAACTCTAAGTAAGAGGTCATTTTCTTCAGAAATGTTCAGAATGGTTATTTCCTTTAAAATGTTTTACAAAAAAAAAATCCTGCATTTCATACTGGGTGGCTGACGATTCAAAGGCTGAGAAAAACAAAATAAAAATGGAACAAGGGAAAGGTTATTTGAGAGATTCCCAACAAGGTTTGCTGAACTCTTTAAAAAAAAAAAAAAAAGTAGCAGTGTACTCCTAGCAGCATTTGAACATTTGGAACATTAAACATTGCCTTACACTTAGTAGTTAGATTTTCTTTGTGTTCTGAATTGTTAAACAGTTTTGGGAGAAGCACCTCTGATATTCCTGAAGATGATCTGTCTCTGTAAACACACTGGAGAAGCCCCCTGTTTAAACTAAATAATGCCTATTTCAAAAGTGGTTTTTTTTTTTTGAATGATAGAAGGTCACAACTGCAAACAGAGATAACTATACACTGGCCTAATGGCTTTAATTTGTAGAGAAAGAAATTAAATGCGGAAAAGGTTTTCCCCAGGTTATGCCCTTGGCTAGTTGAGGAACGGAAATCAAGACTTGGATTTCTTAAAGCTCAGTGATCATGTTTCACCATCACCATATAGGCCGTAATTTAAAAAAAATTAAACATCAAGAGCAAATTTCTTCTATTTTTAAGATACACCATACTTTTGTTTCTTTCTTTTATTTTCTTTTGCTTTTGCTTTTTCTCATTCAGAAAGCAGTTCATAAAATCTATGTTCTCTTGACATCCAGGGATTCTTGAACAGATTTTGCTACAATTTTATTTTAAAACATGAAGAAGTAAACAGAAAGAAAAGTACCTTTGGAGAGGTGGACATTAAAATAGAAGAATAGGATAGGAATAATAAAAAAATAAAACTAATATATGAAAATAAAATAAAACTAATAAAACTAACATAATAAAACTAATATATAACTCATATATTAGTTTAAAAAATAAACTAATATATAAAAACTACATTTTTCCTGCAATAAAACACTCTATGAGCCAAATACCAACTTCTCCATAGAAGGGTTTATTATAAAGACAATCTCATCCCAAACAGCTTTCAGATTCAGCTGTGGAGCACAAAACTTTTGCTTTAATAAAGGACAGTTGAGGTTGAATACATTTAAATTGTAGTTGCCTCAGAACACAAAAAGTGGTACATCAGGCTGCTTAGCTCACAGAGAAAAGAATAGTTAAGGCAGTTCCATAAAACAAGACAATCCAAATGTGAGATAAAAGTGATTAAGTGATATCTCCAAGTCAGACACTAAAATATGATCCTGCTGTGAGTATTACTTTTAGCATTTGACAGTGATGTGTGATAACTCAAGACTGTACCATGAAATGGTATTTTCTGTGGCTTTGGACCCTTGCACAAGGATTTCTAGTTAATTTAGTCAGGATTTCATCGGAATACTGTTCTCAGGTGAGAAAAGAAAGAGACCATTATCCAACTAGTGTTCCACTCCAAGAGTTATCTTACTTCTAACTGTCTTTAGTGGAAATCTGGAAATTTGAAGATTAAGTCTATTCCTAAGTAAGCTTGAAACCCAAGAGAGTAAAATGAATAATTTTTAAAAATCTTTTCCTTTAAATATCTATATAACTGAAGCAAGGGATATCAGAAGTTAAATTAGTTAGGCAATTGCTTCTATTTTCTATTTCACTTGACTATATAGATGTGCCTTGAGCGTAGTTTGATGGACTGTGCAAATATCTTATGTTATAATACTTACGTGTGTCCTAGCAGCAGTTTTTTGAAAAATTGTGAGCATCCTTGAAACATTCAAACATGTTTTTAATCATGGAAAGGACTGCAATGCCATGAAAAGGATGCTGTAACTGGGAACCAGTAGCCCTGCCTCTGGCATTGGCTCTGCCATAGTTAGTGCTAGAAATAACCTGTTTTCACTGCATCATGCTGTGCTGTGGTAATACATAGCTCCCAAATATCAACATCTTGCAACAACAAAAGCTTATTTCTTGCTCATGTTACATATCAGATGAGGACTGATTACATCTCTGCTCCCTGTCTTCTTCACTGCCAGACTGGGACATGCTATTCTTGTGGCAGCAGGAAAAAAAAACCACAGCGCATTCACAGAATGACACCTAAAGCAAGTCATGTGACTAGGTCTGAACTGAAAGGAGTAGAATGTATAATTCTCTTACAGGGCAGCAGTAGATAATTGAGAAAAATATAAAATCTACCACAGATCATTCTCTGGGTCATAAATATACGTTTCTTTCCCTTGTGCCCTTAAAATACATTCATTCTCCTCTGGAAAAATAAAAGATATAAAGGTCTCATACAATTTCAGTATAAGACTCAAATCCTGAAACTTTTTCAAAGTACCTATAGTCTTTCTCTAGATTTGCTTCTTTTGCTCTGAAACCTATGAACTAAAAAGACAAGCTGTATGCAACTCAAACACCCAACACACAATGGTAGAAAAGGAGTGGATTAATTGCAATAAACAACCCCGCACAGAAAGGAGAATGGGAGGCACCCAGAATCACTAGTCTGAAACCATTTTGAAATCATACTGGACAGATATTGCAAGGACCCTCCACTCCAGGGCTGGGGGGTGATCTTTGATCAGGCCCCCACTGGAGTTCTTGGTTCTGCTCTTAATGGGACCCCATTAATTTTCTCTTACCTTTGATTCCATGGGAAGAGAACACTGGAGCCCTATTAAGAGGCTGAAAATCTTTCTAAGTCTGCTCCCTACTTTGTAGAATTTTGAAACCCTAAGGATCATATCAACTTTTTAATATTCACAGAAGTATTTCATCCAAACTAGGGATTCTTTTGACCACACAACATTCTCAAAACTCAAGTTGCCTTTTTTTCCATTCAACTCGATGGGTGAAAGCCGCAGCCAAGATTATTTTCCAGACTGGCCTTGCTCTCTCTCTCTCTCACTCTCTCTCTTTTCCCAGACTTAATTTCAGGCACCTTCAGCTTAGCCAGCTTCTGTGAGAGAATATACCCTCAGTTTCTTTTCCATGGTCCATTTTGTCCAAATGAAAGTATTTACTAGACATCGCATCAATAAATGGGAGCTGAACGGTTTCACCCTTGATTTGTTCTTTCCTTCCAGTCTGAGTTTTACTAAAAATTAGCCCTCAGTGCTCAAAATATTTTTCAATATTATCCTTTACTAGCTGAAGATGGGAAACAGTTACATCTTTTAACATTGACATGAACCAAAATTTTTTTAAAATTTAGGAATATTCTTAAATGTAATAATACTTTTAATACTTATAAAATATATATTATAAAATTCTAATATGAATTTGATGCATTTATACTCATTCAGCATCATGGAATCAAACATACATGTGCAAGATATAATTTATTTTTTCTATAGAAAATGCTTGATAAGCACATAGATTCAAAAACTATTTAATGTTTTCTCCATATGCAAAAATAAACTGTACCCAAAGAGAATGAATTTGTCCAATATTACACTATTTTAATGGTAGAGCTTGCTCCCACATCTTGACACATGGTCTGATTTTCCTTCTGCTCATCAGGACCACACTGTACTATGCTTGCATGCAAAGAAATTCATGATTCTTGCTATTATTTTGAAATATATGGAATTGCCAATAGTTGGTTATTTTTGACCTTCAAAAACTTCAACAGTTTATAGTTACACCTAATACCAAAGTAATTTTTCCCATATGTTTTAGAACTTAGGCCTTTTTTCTTAGTCATACTTTCTAACATGTTAGAAGTATTACACATGATTCTGGTAATACATGCAGTTATTTGTGTGGTACCATGTAAGGGATTAAATAACATTGAATCGTGTTTCTATGTTGAGATAAATTTCTGAATTGGGAGCTCAAAGGGAATGGGTATTATATACTGTCATAATTTTGTCCCTATGGAGGTGGTTCATGATTGTGACCTCTTCCCTAAACTCAATGCAAAATTAGAAATTCCTTGTTTGTTTGTTTGTTTGCATTGGTTTTCCTAACATGCTTTTGAATGGCTGCGTTGGTAAGAAGAGTTGGGGCTAGAGCACTCAGCCCTCAGCATTCACTCACTCACTGCTAACCACGTGAAATTTAATAGCTAGCCCTTGCTTTAACTACTAAATGAATGAACCACATTGGTTCATTCTTTGGAAAATAATCAAATCATTCACTACAAAGCTGGGAGGGAGTATAAGTGTATCCACCTAGGAAGGGACACCAGTGTGGATAGTTTCTTTTAATTTGTCACGAGAGACTCAGCAAAAAGCAGGATGGCTGAGGATACATGAAAGTATACTATCAATAGCTCACCGATACACCACCAGTGTAATAAATTGCAATAAACTAAATAGTCCTGTAGTGGGAATTACTGAAATTATTTGTCAAACCTTTTGGTTATGTCAGTGGGAAAACCTCAGTTTGATGAGACTTTCTGCCTTTAACATCATTCTAACATTGGCTAAAACTAATCAAAAGAAAGTAGCTTTATCCTACCAGGTTCTGCAGGCAACAGTACTGGCTTGTAATACAATTGTGTCATTTCATTCATTTTTATAATTACTATCTATCTGTGCCAAATAAGACTGATTTTATATTTATAAAAAATTATATGACATTTGTTTTAAAATACATTTCTTTACATGAAAAAGGTGAGTCAAGTTAAAGAAAAATGTTAAGAGAATAATTCAGGTGGCCCAGAGATTACTTAAATTTGAAAAACTTTTCTTACACTACATCACAAACTCAGTGCTCAGTGGGGGTGATTCGCCTCCTAGAAGACAGTTTGAAACTTTGTGCACCTTAGTTACAACACTGCAGGAGTTTAGTAAGCAGAGATCGAGAGTTGATAGAAGTGCTGCAATCCATGTAATATCGCTATCCTAAAAGAATGTTCCGCTAGGTACTCATATAGGTGAATCTCCTATTTTGTTTTGATTTTGTAAACTTTTTGAAGTAAAGTTTATATACTTTAATTGCACAGCCAAATATATTCTTACAAGTGAGTATACCTGTGCCCAGAATAATATATAGCGAATGGTCACTATCCTAGAAAACTTTTCTGTGTTCCTCCAGTCCATCCTCCCTCCCCACCTGGACTTACCCACCACTCTGACTTCTCTCACCATAAACCTGTTTTGCCTCTTTTAAAGTTTTTAAATGTAATAATTCATTATACAGGCTATTGTGATTGTCTTTCATTTAACATTTTTTTTCTGTGAGATCCATCTGTATTATTGCATGTAACAGTAGTGGGTCCATTTTCATTACTATATATTCTACCATATAAATATACCATAACTTCCATTCTAATAGCGATGGACACGGTGACTTGTTTTCATTTTGAGCTGCTGTGAACATTCCTGCACAAATCTTTTGTGATCATATATGCTGCTCTCTGTTGAGTATATATACACTTGGGAGCAGAACTGTTGTTGGATCTTAGAGTTGGCATATGTTCAGGTTTAGTAAACCTCGCCCCACAGTTGTCCAAAATGATTTTACCAATTTGTACTCCCATCAGAATTTCATTACACTATATCTTTACTTGATATTGTTAGGTTTGGGTTTTTTTAAATCATTCTTATGGGTGTATGCACTCAATTTTAAGCATCTTTACCTAGATGTCATTTGTTCATAAACAGTAGTACATTTGCAAGAATTAAATATTTGCTGTTTTTTTTTTTTTTTTTTTTTTTTTTAGAATTCAGGTGTTATATAAATGGAGGGGAGACTGTATTCTGTTTTATTTTAAACTACCAAGAGTTGTTCACTTTATCAGAAAATTGTATTACTGATGACAGCATCACTCTTGGTCTTTGAGTCTATAATAAAACCCACATCCCCATATCAGTTTCCTGCTACCTGAACAATGTTTCCATGTACCAAAATAGCTATAGAAATGACTATTCATTATGTGTACTAGGGTCTATTCCTGTGCATGTATGAGGATTTACATATTGAAAAAAATTATTTCACCATAAATAATTTTTCTTTTATTGCTCTTTATATTACATTTAGGACTGTATGATGACTCTTCTAATTACTGTATAGTTAGGTTACTTATATATACAGATTATACACACACACATATATATATCAAGATAATAAAGAAGACTCTACAAAATATTTCTTATAAAAATGGTATGTTGATTTGATAGAGTTGAGATCTCTGCTCTAATCAGTGAAATTGCCCCTTTGATTGTAAATCTCTTGAAGGTAAAGAAATGGGGGAAAAACAAGATGTCCAAGGGAACCCAGTGAATCAGTGTTTTTTGGGAAAAAAAATCCAGTCTATTGCTAACTCGCCAGCCCCAAGCCACCTCATCCATTTTCTGGCCTCAGCTGTCCTCTGCCACACTCCTCATCGTTCCTTCCAACACACCCAAAAGAGCACATGACACTGTATGGACAGGTGCTTTAGTATTAATAATTTCTCTGCAACTAGAAATAATTGCCACCCTAAGCCACTCATCAATCTGACTTGGAATACCCCTTTTAAACACTCACTGCTATGCTGTCAAAATGGCATATTTTAGAAACAGCATTTTGTAAAAACAGGAACTTGCTCTATTATAATCTCAGGACTTGCCTCATGAGATCAAAGATCAAGGAGGTATGAGGCCTTCATACTGTGATCTGTGATCTCTACCAGTAACAACTTTGCCAAAACTATTTTTATTTTTATTTTTTAAAAAAAAGCACGCTAAATACTCTTAACTTGCTCTACATAGCTATGCCCGTGGAAAATCTGCCTGGTGTCACGTAGACAATACATGCTGCAAGTAAATCCATTAGTCCTAGAAAAATGACCAATGATCCAAAGCCCTGGAGAGGATTTTATTAATTTGGGTATCATGGCAGGGTGATGCTCATGCAGGCATATGTATGACAGAGTGAAAAATGAAAAGATGGAAACTTAGCCTAGAAATGTCCAGCAAGAGAGAGAGAGAAGGAGAGATCAAGAGGAATCAATATAAACAAAACTGATCCTACGGCCATCGAAGTATTTAATAGATTGATCATCTCAGGTTGTGCTATTTTCTTAATTACATAAAGCCTCAGTTGCACAGAATGAAGTTAACCCCCAAATCTTCAATTTGATAGGAGCTTTTCACATTTGATTTTAGAGAAAAAGAGTTGAATTACAAATGAAACAAAAAACCTAATGGGAACGACTAACAAATTTTCTGCCCACTCCGAGAATGAAGAAATCAAGAGTCATGCTTATCACGTTTATTCATAATACAGCTGAAACACTATATAACAGAATTTGGGCCCAAAGTGATCCTGACAAGCTGAATCTCCAGACCAGTGGTTTATAACCCTGGTTGCACACTATCATTGGCTAGGGAGCTTTAAAAGATCAGCTATGCCTGGGACCGACCCTCAGAAATTCTAATTAGTCTGGGTTAGGGCCCAGGCATCAGTAGTTTTTAAATACTCCCCAGGTGATTCTAAAACATAGTCAAGGTTGAGATCACTGCCTTAGAGCATGCCAAGGTTCACTCTAATAAAGGGTCAAATGCCGTGATTGTCAGAAGTGATGAGCAGGTGACCAAGAGAATAGTGACACAATATAGGACCTAACTGCTGCCTTAGAATGGAAAGAAAGAAGATTCAGAGAGGCACATAAGACATGTAGCTAAAATCCATAAGTAATCATAATGGACAACATCACTGAGTGTTTTCCATATGCCATGCACTGAGCCCAGGGGCAAAAGCAGGGGAACAAAAGCTAAGCTCCCATTTGCCTTTATAAAAGTAAAAATAAAAGTAGGTGGAGAGATAGGTAGATACCTGAATCCACATAAAACATTTGGTGCAGGATGCCCAAGCAAGTGGATGATATAGGCACCTCGGGAATACAGGGTTAGAGGAAGAATCATTTTTATTATATAGTTGTAACATAATTTGAACTTTTAAAAAATGTTTACTACATATGCTGTTATTGTCATAATAATTTTTAAAATATTATTTAAATGATAGAAACCTCTGATCTTGACGAGGACTCTTTTTTTTTTCCCACTATATCCCCAAACTCATGCCATCTGTTTTCTCTTTCTCCAACAAAAATAGCCAGGATTACTTTGGAATAATCCCCTTTGTCCATTGCTCCTTCATTACACATTCCTGAACTGAGTTCTGCTACTTAACAATAACCTTGATACTTTGAACTGACACTGGGATTGGAACTTGCTGAAGGCCAGACCAATCAAGATCTACTGGGAACATTTTGCCACAGAAATTTAAAATTTGGGAATGTGCTACCTGGTGCATAGCTATGGATATCCTCAGGGCTTTTCAGTTACACTATGTGTGTGTGCAGTTGGCGGATGGGCTAGACAGAGGCCCGTGACTGCTGTGAGGTAAGATGATAGGGATAAAATAGAATTGGCATTCTCTTACAAACCCTCCTCTTTTTGTAGCTCCCTTGGGTTGCGAAAGCTCTACAAAACTTTTCACTCTCTATTCTATTGATCAAGTCCACCTTTGATGTTCTCTTTAAACATACATCCCTGGAGCAGAAATGTGGGAGGTACCGGGGGTGGGAGGAGAGCAGACAGCCAAAAGTCTCTCCCGACCCCCAGCATGCCTGCTCCTCCACTAGGAGCATCCCTGCTCCAAACTACCCTCCAGCAAGAAAGCACTTTACTTTCATAGAGAGGAAAAAGCACCAGTCCAGGGAGTAAGAACACCTGGGATATTTCTTTGTGTAATTGCAAAATGTTAGGCTGCACGCTTCACCTGTGAAAGGAAGAGGATTGGAAGGATGAATTCCACCTTTTCACTCATGTCCCACACCTTTGGATAGCACTTATATTTAGTAAAATATCAGCCTTTATAATAGCAGCTAATGTATTCCCAACGTCGGTCCACTTGAAAGTGTTGGCTTATAAAATCTAGGCCCAGAAGATAGAAATAATGCCAAATGCCATGTAATTCAGGCATAAAATATCGTCATACAAAATAGCTTTCTGTGTGCATGCACTATACAATTAATTCCTCCTGTCGGTTGCCCACTTGGCGTGGAGAGGTAGATACCCAAACCATTGCAATGTCTTCATTGCCACAATAAAATTTGGTGTTGTATTCCAAATACTGAATGTTCTTGTTTTATATGTGCATGTTCAGATTTATCTGAATGTGAGAAAATGCAATAAATATAATTATAGTAATATGTAAGCTGCCTTAGGACCATCGCTTTTTATTCTACTGGTAAAGTATAAAGGAGAAATTAACTCCCTTTCAAACAAGAAATCTTAATCTTTCTGAAACTTTCTTTCTAAAATGACAGTTTATAACTTAGATTAAAAAGAATCTGCAAAAGAATCATTTTAATGACTTGACTAGAAAAGGGACAGTTTATTGAAGAGATGATTAGTATGCATAAATCAATTTTATTCTTGAAAAAACCCGGTATCAGTGAATCCAAGTTTGTGCATTGTAACAAGACTATATGTTAAGCTTTTTACAAGAGAGATCATTACCAATCAAATGAATTTTAGTTTCCAGAATTTTATCAGAAGTTATCGTCTGACCCAAAGGAGAAAAAGCTAAAACTGGATCAAAGGAAAAATCACATCTTGATTTACAACTCATATTTTCTGATCAGACTTACAAATCCAGCTAAAGTGTTTAATCAATATAGAGCACTTAAAAATGATGTCAGCTACAGAATGCTTTTACCTGAAAGCAGTGCTTAAGCTAACTTCCTGTTAAAAAAATACAGTAAAAAATTTTTTTTAAAACTTTGTTACTCTTTAACATTTATTTCTCTAACTTAAACCTAATGCCTAAGACATTGCATCAAATTTAAACCGCTTCTCTAACTTTTATTGGCGAGACTGCATAAAATAAAAGAATAAATATTCAAAAATAGTTGCGTCAGTATTTACTGGCTGATTTGTTGGACTTTAAGCAGACAAGACCTCTGTCTTTGCATTTAGAAGCCCATATTTTACTTGGACTTATCGGAGGTAACCAATAGCTGCTGGGAATATCTCAGTCATTTTCCAGGTGTAAGGCAATGAATCAAGAGCGTCCAGCTTTCTCTATGTTGATGTTTAGGAATTAAGCCATTTTCATTCAAATATAGAAAACTAAAAAGGGCTTTGGTCTAAGTCAGTAACATCGTGAAGGGAACAAATGGAACAGGAAGAATCGGGTCACTAAACCTTGGACTAAGTTGTAAGGTCACCCCTTAAAGTTGAAAGCTGTCAGTTAGGTTGACTAACCAATGAACACACAAGTGCACAGAGGTAAGTAAAACTCAGAGGAAAGCAACCGTGCGGAGGGGGAGAAGTGGAGGGGAATAAAGCAACATAATAGGTGCTATGAATACTGTTTGGGTGATGGGTGCACCTATAGCCAGGACTCGAGCATTACAAAAACGATCCATGTAACTTAAAACATTTGTACCCCTTTAATATTTTGAAATAAAATAATAAAAAAAAGAAAGCACAGTTTCACATAATCAATAGCAAGTATACCACGCTGATGGGTCTACCAAGAAAAAAATTCTAGTTTCTATAAGCATTTAGGTGAATTTATGGATGATCTAGCCATAAAGTAGTTATTAGGGGAAGTTTGTAATGTTTTTTAGATCAATATCAGTAAATGTGTCAGGTGCTTGACATGAGAGTTTTTCATTTAATTCTCACAAAAGCTCTCTGAGCAAGTATCCCTATCTTTACAAATAACAAGAAGGTCAAAGGTTAAGTGAATTGCATTAGGTCACATGGTGAGTGATGGAGCTGGGATTTGAACCCCATTTGATCTGATTCCAGAGGGTATAAGCTTTCAAGAGAACAGACATCTCTGAAACACAAAATACATCTTGGGGCCACCATCAAATATAATTACCTATTGCCACTATAATGCCACAATAGCTAAAATTGTAAAACCTTACTGGCATAAAACAATAAACTTCTCTTTTTATTTTCAAACCAACCTATTGATCAGCAAGGCAGCTCTGTTGGGCTTGGCTGAGCTTGGCTAACGTGATCTAGTTTCACCTACATGTCTGTGGTCAACTAGAATGGGGCCTGGCCAGTTTAGAGTTTTCTCAGCTAGGATTATTTGCTTCTCTTCCACATGGTCATTTGTCCTCCAGTAGCTAGCCTGGGCGTGGTTTCATGATGAAGACAAGAGTTCTAAGAAAGAGAATGGAAGCAGGGAGGGCCTCTAGGGACCTGGGTCCAGAACAGGCACACCAATACTTCTGCAATATTTGATTGGCAAAGGCAAGTCTAAAGCCAATTTGGATTCAAAAGGTAAGGAAATAGATGCCACCATTAGATCAGCAGAGCTGCAAAGTCACATTGCCAAGGGCACGTACATAGAGGGGTGAAGAATTAAAAAGAATAGCAGTGTAGACCAGGACGGATTTCTCATCCATTTATTCATTCAGTAAACATTAATTGATCTCTACTATGGTTCAGGCACCCTATAGGTATCAAGAATTCCAGAGGTGAATAAAAAAGATAAAAATTACTCTCCAAATGAAGCTTACACTCTAATGAGAAAGACAGGCAGTATGCAAAATAAAATAATTGGTGTATGTGTTAGCGCAGACTGCCATTAACAAAAGATCACAGACTGCACAGAATGGGTGGTTTAAACAACAGACATTCATTTTCTAGCAGTTTTGGAGGCCAGAAGTTCACAATCATGGTGTCAGCAGGCTTGGTGTCTCCTGAAGCCTCTCTGCTTGTCTTGCCCATGGCCACCTTCTCCCTGTACCCTCACATGGTCTTTTCTCGGTGTGTGCACTCTTGGTGTCTCTCCCTCTCCTTTTAAAGACAACAATCATACAGAATTAGGACCCCAACTTTATAGCCTTAATTATCTCTTTAAAGTCACATCTTCAAATGTTCACATTGGGGATTAGAGCTTCAATATATGAATTTGGGGGAGTACACAATCTAGTCTATACAGTATATTAGATAATAAAAATAGCTAAGTGAATAAAGCAGGAAATGGGATATAAATTGTTGTGCGGGGTAAAATTTCAGATACAACAGCCAGGAAAGTCCTAACTGAGAATGTGGCATTTGAATAGTGGATATGGTTATGTGGCTCTTGGAGAAGAACATTTCAGGTAGAGGGAACAATAATTTAAAGGGCCCTGAAGAGTTCCTGGGCAGCACCTGCCTGGCTTGCAGAGGGGCATGTCTGGAGAAGTCCGACAGTGGAGAGCGCTTTGGAGTGTGGGATGTAGCTTAAACTGGTCCAGATCGGACAGACCGTAGTAAGGATTTGGCTTTTACTCAGAAAGGAAATGCAATGGGAAATCATTGGAGGCTGGTGAGTAGATTTACATAACCTGATTCACACTTTTAACAGGATTTTCTGACCATTTCAACAATAGACTGCTTAGAATAACCTAGGAGAACAGTTGAGAAGTGTGAATAGGACGTAGCTTGGACTGAGGGGTACAAGTAATGTTGGTGAAAAGTAATTTAATTCTAATTATATTTAGAACCTAGACCTATAGGATACACTGGCAGCCCAGGTATAGGTTGTGACAAAAAGAGGGATGTTGCTATGATTTGAAAGTGTCCCCCCGAGTTCATGTGTTGGCAAGTTTATCTCCAATGCCACAGTGTTAAGAGGCAGGATTTGTCAGAGGTGATTAGGTCATGAGGGCTCTGCCTTCACAAATGGATTAATGCTGCTATTGCAGGAGTGGGTTCCTGATCAAACAATAAATTCAGCCTCCTTTACTCTCTCGTTCACTCTCATGTCTTTCTGCCTTCTGCCATGGGACGACGCAGCAAGAAGGCCCTCTCAAGATGTGGGTCCCTCAACCATAGACTTCCCAGCCTGAAGCACTGTAAGAAAAAAAACTCTATTATAAATTACCCAGTCTGAGGTATTCTGTTACAGCAGCACAAAATAGACTAAGACAGAAAATTGGTACCAAGAGCAGCGTTGTTGTTATAACAAATACCAGAAATCATGAAAGTAGCATTGGAACTGGGTATTGGGTAGAGGATGGAAAAATTTGGAGGATCAGGCTAGAAAAGGCCTAGATTGCCATAAAAGGAGTGGTAAGGGTTATTCTGGTGAGGGCTTGAATGACAAGAACTGTAGGGAAACCCTAAATCTTAAAGGTTACTGAAGTGGTCGTGATCAGAATGGTGGTAGAAATATGACCATTCTGATGAGGTCTCAGTGGAAATAAGAAATAAAGTATTAGAAAACTGGAGTAAAGACCGTCTTTGTTATACAATTGTAAAGAACTTGGTGCCCATGTCTTAGGACTTTGTAGAAACCAGAACTTAAGAGCAATGAACTTGGATATCTGGGAGAAGAAATATTTAAGCAGAAAAGCATTCAAGGTACTGCATGTCTTCTTTTGTCCACTTAGAATAAAATGAGAAAAAAGAGAACTGAGTTAAAGGCAGAATTTATAATTTAAAGGGAAACAGATTGCAAAGATTTAGAAAACTCTCAGCCTGGCCATGTAAAGAATTTTAAAAAAGGTGTTAAAAAAAAATACCCAGGGTGTGGTCAAGTAACCATTTGGTAGAGTTTTTTACCTATTTAACTCTTTTAGATGGGGAATGTTTATCCTATGCCTGCCCCACCAGTGTATTTTGGAAGTAGACAATTTGTTTAGTTCATAGGCTCACAGAAGATTTTCCTCAGGATGAGTTGTGCCTTGGTCTCATTCATATCTAATTTAGATGAGACTCTGGACATTGGACTTTTGAGTTGATGCTGGAACAAGTTAAGACCTTTGGGGCTACTGGGCTGGGATGAATGTATTTTGCATGCGAGGACAACAAGAATTGGGCCAGGGACAGATTCCTATGGTTTACATGGATCCTCCCAAGTTTATGTGCTGGAAACTTAATTATTATGAGGCTCTGTCCTCATAAATGGATAAATGCTGTTATTGCAGGAATGGTTTCATGATAAAAGGATAAGTTCAGTTCCCTTGCCTTCTCTCCCTCTCTCATATGCTTTCTTGCCTTTCCACCTTCTGCCATAGGTTGATACAGCAAGAGGGCCCTTACAAGATGCAGGCTCCTCGACCTTGTACTTTCCAGCCTCCAGAACTATAGGAAATAAAGCTCCATACTTTATAAATTACCCAGTATCAGGTATTCTATTATAGCAGTGCAAAAGTGATTAATCTTTGACTGATGTTAAAGATGTTGCTAGGTGGGTAACTTGAAGGAGTAGAATTGCCGTTAACAAAATAGGGAAGGCCATAGGAAGGTTACAGGACAAAGCATTGTCATTTGTCTTGTTTTGTTTGTTTGTTTAGTTGATTTTATTTGATTGCTTTGATAAAAGAATATTGAGAACTCAGTTTTGGACATTTATCATTAAGATGGCTATTCCGGGGGTCCCCAAGACCATCTCTAACTTCAAAGATTCACTGAAGTAACTCACAGGATGCAGAATACAGTTGTAGTCCTCGCTAGGATTCTTTACAGGGAAAGGACACAAAGCAAAATCAACAAAAGGAAAAGGCACGAGGACTAAAGTCCAAAGGAAACTAGACACAATTTCCCAAAAGTCCTCTCCTAGTGGAAACACACATGACAAACTTAATTCCTCCAGCAACAAGTTGTGACAACATGTGCAAGATGACGTGTACAAGGGAAGCTTGTTAGAGGCTCAGGGCCCAACATTTTTATTGGAGGCTGGTCAGATAGGTACCCTCGTCTAGCATGTGCCAAAATCCCAGGCTCACAGAAGGAAAGCATTTGCTCAGTATAAACCACAGTGTTTGTAAAAACAATTTAGACACAGTGAACCACTCTTATCAGCTACCATTTGACTTGGAACACTTCAAAGGCCAAGTTCTCAGATGCCAACCAAGGGCCAACCATGCAAGCAAACCTTTCTAAGGACAGCTGTTTCAGGCTTGCTGTGTTAACTCCTCTGCACAAACCTCTAAACATATTAATTCAGATGTCAAGTAGATAGTTGTCTATGCTAATCTCGTGTTCAGGGCTGAATATGTTTGGGAAACATCAGCATAAAGATAGTACTTAAAGTAATGAGACTAGCTAAGGTCTCCTCAGGGGTAGGACAGTGGAAGTCCATGCCTGAACTCCAGGCACATTGACATTTAGAGGTCAGAGAGATAAAAAGGAACAAGTGAAAAGGGGAGATAAAAGAAAGGAAACAAAAGGAATAACCAAAAACCTGAGGAGTAGGTAGAGGTAGAAAAATAAAATCAGCAAGAGCCTAAGCCCACCCTGGGAACAACATGAAGAAAGTATCTGATAAACTGTAGATGGTCAATGAAAATGAATAGAGCCATCACAATCCTGGGGTGTCACTCTGTCCCCATCAATGAGCCCTCACTGAGCACTTGTCAAAGATAGTTGCAGAGAAGCTGAGAAGCTGATCTCAGGATCATGCCTGTCCAAGTGGCAGGAGAGCTATCTGCTTGTGAGGGAAAAATAGTCCAACCAAGTGGAGAAGAAAGCATAAAAGATACAAGCTACTAAATGATTGAATGCATTTAAATTGTTTAGTCTAGTGCCTGGCATCATATATGCTACTGTGTTTATCATCATCATCATCATCACCACCAACAACAAAAACATCAGCATTATCCAGGACTGATCTAGTTAGAACAAATTTAACAAAAAGGGAAATCAATTACAATCTGATTTAGACTTTCAAGATTTTCAAGAACCAGATAGTGCAAGGGTGGGAAAACTTTTCATGTTGGAAGGCAATATTAATTTAGCTGTAATCAAATATGGCTGTATTCAGGAAACTTCAATTAGATATACTAAAAATGTACATTATTTTATAAAAATCTAACTATGATGTACTTAATAATTTCACAAAATGAAAACTGCTTGTTAATTTTAAAGTTAACTAACCTTTTAATGACTTTATTGTGTTTGCTTTTTGTTGGAAAGCATTTGAATATTTGGTTGCAGCATGAAGATCCACAGTTTCAGGTGATACTCAAGATGGGTATCAGTCGTTTGTGAGCTTAAGGACATCTTGATTTGGGTTAGGTAGGAGAATGTAGATTTGCAGCAATAAGTGGTTGAAAAGCAAGAAAGCATTTTTCGAGCATGTTGTGGAAGGCATGGATATTCTACTGCATTTTTTCATATTTCAACTGCACCTTTCTTAGCATCAAACAATGATTTTAAAATGTCATTTACTGAGACCTCAATCAATTCTATCTGTAGTTCTTTAGGTGCCTTGGTGATATCAACTAGGTGAGGCTGAAATGCTAATTTAAATGTGATGTCATGATTCTCAAAGTCAGTGAAACTTTCATTGTATTCTCCAATTCATAGTTCTATAACAACTGCATATTCTTCACATGATTCACATATATCATCCTCATCAATGACCTTTGCTAACTGGGGAAAATATTCATCCAAAATATTCTTTGGAGAAGAAGTGTTTTGAAAAAAGAAAGCTTTTTTTGAAATGCTTGGATTTTTTGCCATATATCATATATAGACTTAGTTTTACCTTGCAAAGAAATATTCAAGTTTTTTGATTTGACATATCATACAGAAATGCTGCAGTCCTATAGAAATCTTCTTTCAATAATTCACATTGCTGATTCTGTTATTCATAAAATTTAATTATATGTTCTTGCAGAGATAAAAGTTTGGCTAACACCTATCCCTGCCATAGCCAACACACTTTAGAATGACACAGCAAATCCCCACTGAGTACCTCATTGTTCAACTTTATCATATTATGAAACTGAAAATGTCATGTTACATTTACATGAACATAGTTAATAATATTTGTAACTTGTTGTAAAGTGTCACTTAAAATATTAGCTTTAGCACAGAGATTTTGCTGATGCAAGATAAAATGAAAAGAAATGAGACTATCTGGATCTGTTAATACTTTTTCAATCTGTGCAATAAACCCTTCATGTTTTCCTGACATGGAAGGTGCACTGTTTGTACAGACACTAAATTTACCAAATTTAATCCAACTTCATGAAATTTATCCCAAAAGTTGTTGAAGATACCTATTTCCCATGTTCTGTTCACAAGAGTGTCCAAAGCAAGTAACTCTTTGTAGCAAAGAAAATCTTCTGTTATGACCCGAATAAAGAATAAAATCTGCACTGAATCAGTAGTATCAGTTGATTCATCCAAAGCCATAGAATAATATATATTTTCTTTCTGAAGTCTTGCATGAAGTTTTTCTGTTAAGTTGAAAGCTAATTCTTGCTGCTGATCAGTTATGGTTCTCCTTGAAAGAGGCAGTTATTCATGCTTTGAAATATTATCGGGGTCTAAGTATCTTTCGGCAATGCTTTCTTTCACAATTTCTGCATCACTGAATGGCTTCCCTTTTTCCCTGAGTATGTAAGCTACTTTATAAATTGCTTCAGTGGCATTATTTCCAGGTCTTATTGCTGCTTGAAGGAACTGTCTTTGCTTTTGCTTTTCATCTTTTAATTTCTGCAATACAACCTTTCATGCCTCTCCCTCTAATTTAAAATTTGTGGTCCTTATGAGTGTTAAATGCTGATGAGCACTGAATTTCTTTAATGTTGACATTGCAGTATCACAAAGCAAGCAAATCATCTTATCTTTAGCAAAACAAGATAATATTGCAATTCCCAAGCCTCATTAAATAATCTGTTTTCTTCCTTTAGCATTCTCTTCATCTTCTTTGACAGGATGGGCTGTTAAGCAGACAGAATCAAAAAATACTGTGGAGCTGTGCAACTATTCACAAATTCCACTTCAATCAGGAACACAGTACACCATTGTCAAAATCTGATAACAGACTGGAGTACTTGACCCCCATAAACTCTCGCCAACCAGCCTCCTTTGGTAGTGGCACCAGTCAGGTGGGGGGAGTCAGAAGTAATTCTAACGCACAGAAGCCATCATTTTAGCCCTTATGGCTTACTAATGTTCTAATTGAGTTGGTCAATCTGGGAGGATTATTTCATTGAAACTTATTTTATTCTTTGGTATTTTAAATACATTAATTTTAAAAATGAGATAAAAATATAAAAGATGAAAAAAACTGTATTAATAAAAATAAAAGACCTTGTTCTGTAAAATTTGGATTCAGTCAAAAGGCCACACGTAAGGACCTAGAAGCCCACATGTGGCCTTAAGGCTGCAGGTTTCCTACCCCTGAGATAGTGCATTCTTATTCCAAACCAAATATAAGTATAACATTCTGCCTTTAGATACTTCATACTTATTCCAATACCCTCGAAATTACTTATACAGAATGGAATTCCATAAAGTCCCAGTTTTATTTGTATATTGTGTTGTTTAGGATTTAGCTTTCAGAAAATCTGTAAGAACATGAGTTCTTCCTTACCTAATCCCAGTCCCACCTTGCATGTAATAATGTGCTCCATTAATGGTGGATATTCATATGGTGGATAAATGAAAGAACTAACTAAAGAATTGGGATCAGCATCCATCCATTGAATTTGGTGTTTTCTTTCATTGTCTTTCTGTCTCCCTCTTTCTTTCTTTCTTTTCTTTATTTCTCTTTGTCCTTCTTTATTTTTCTTTCTTATTGTTGCTGTTACAGAGAATTTTAGGGTTTATTAGCATTGAACTAGGGCAGTCAGGTTGAATAAGGGATCACTACAAACACTGATGTATTTTAGAGCAGTGATTTTGAAATTGTGGGTTGCAACTCATTGGTAGATTGTAATATCTCTTTTGTAATTTATTAATGGAATAGAAAGGAATAGTTTAGGGTAGGGTAGGGTATTTTAGAAAAGAAATTAAAAGATAAGAAAATAAAATATCACAGCGCATTTTATGTAGTAAGAGTAAACACTATTTCCTGAAATTTTGTTTTAGTGTGTGTATGTGTTTGTGTGTGTGCACTACACAACAAAAAAAAATGTATTTCATGCTTGGTCATGGTCCAAAACACTTGAGAAACACCACTGCATAGAAAGTGCAGCAAACGATCATTTTGTAAAGTAGAAGGCCATTGTCTTTTTATAATCAGCCTAACCCAGAAATCACAAATACATAATAATGAAACAATGCGTAATAAATATTCCTGCTGTGATTTCCACACAGGTTCCAGAAGCTGCAGAAGGCCTCTCCGTATGAGGTCTCATCAGGCTGCTGCCACAGAATGCCAGGCTCAAGTTCCATGCAGGCGCTTTCCATGCACAATTGGCTCATTTTATTATCTGGATCAGAAATGGTGAATTGTTCCAATTCATAATAGGCTTAGCATTTTTATTCAAACCTCAGTGGATCCTCTCAATTTTTGAGCAGCATTTGTGAACATCTTGGACATGATTAGTACATTATCTAGCTGGAAACACAGTTTGAGGTCTGGACGGTGACATATGCCAAATCAAATTCTGTAACAGGAGGCTCTTTGGCCATAAATTCTGAAAATCAGAGTGGGTACAGTATCAGGTTAGTGATGCGTTGTTTGCCATCAGACTCAAGAGCTCCTAGGATGTCTCAGGGGCCAGTTACAATAACTGCAAAAGATCACAAAATTCCTAGTATTCCTCTAAAGACTTGCTTCCTGGAAATGCCCGAGATTCATCTGGCCCCCAAGTTTCCAAACTAAAGTCCAGGCCCAAATGAGAGTGCTGCCATGTTTTGTGTGGTTGAAATAGTGTTTTATAAATTGTACACTAGTTAAAAATTGGGTGATTTCACAAGGAATCATATTTCTAGCTTCTGTTATTTTACTTTAGTTTATTAATTGACAAGTGATAACTGTATACATTTATGGGACAGTATTATGTTTTAATGTATGTATACATTGTGGAATGATCATATCAAACTAATTAACATATTCACCACCTCACCCACTTCACATTTTTTGTGGTGAGAACATTTAAAATCTACTCCTTTAGCAATTTTGAAATATACGAATATTATTATTAACTATAGTCATTATGCTATGCAATAGATTACTAAAATGTATTCCTCTAACTGAAATTCTATACCTTTTGACCAATATCTGCCCTCCCCTCATTCCTCCCCAGCTCACAACCTCTGGAAACCACCGTTCTACTATTTACCTTCTGTGAGTTTGACTTTTTTAGATTCTGTGTTTAAGTGAGATTATGCAGCATTTATCTGTCAGTGCCCTATTTCACCTAACATAACATCCTCTGGGTTCATCCAGGTTGTCACAAATGACAGGATTTGCCTTCTTTTTCAAGGCTGAATAGGATTCCATTATGTACATATGCCACATTTTCTCTATCTCTTCATCCATTGATGGTATTCCTAGCTTCTCTTGAAAAAAATCAGAACATATGACAACTGGGCTGACATTCTATTACAGCACTGAACAGCTGGGTCTCTGTAGCAGCTGCCTTCTTTTTATAGGCAAACTTTCTCCCACTGCTCAATATAAGAATATCCACCTACACCTGCTCCATTCACTTGCATTACCCATGAACGTTTTAATTTGCTACCCATAATCTATCAACATGGCTAAATTATGGGCAGACCACATGAAAACAGACACAGGTACTATTGGAGGGGTTAAACCGGGGAGACAACTGAGTCAACAGTTTTCACACTTACCCTGTTTCTCAAGCTAAGCACATAATTTCCTGTTCATTACAGTTGCTCAGTAAATGATTATTGATGACTATTTTACAGATAAACGCAGTGAGTAGAATACAACAATGGAAATCAGAAAGCCAAGTATTCAGGCTGGGAGAAACCTGGAAAATATTGTAATTCCCTGTACATACTTACCTCACCTATGAATTTAGTTTTCACGCTACTTCTCTAAAAGTTGAAAAAAAATAAGATGTGTAATTTTTTAGGTGCTACAATTTAAAGAGCCCAAGTTACAAGTTAGAAGGATAATGCCTTCATCTTCAATATCATCCAAATGTCTCCTTGGTTCTCTGAGCGGGAAGCTTTTATTCATGGTTTGCAGCCCAGGAATCACTTCCCTGGTTCCGCAGTTGTTCAGGCCCCAGCTCATCCACGTGACTCACCAGTCCTGACGCCTCTGCCGACTCTCTTCTCTGCATTATGGCAACTCTTTCTGGTCTTTTTTACTATGTGGTGGGGAAAGGTGCTTATTATAAACTCTTTCTAGATTGTTCTTTTATGCACTGATTCATCAAATTAATATTAATTTGACATTTGTAAGACAGAAAACTAATTAGTATCAAATTTATAAGTTGTAAGCCAGGCATGGTGGCTCACATCTGCAATTTCAGCACTTTCGGAGGCCAAGGCAGGAGGATTACTTGACGCCAGGAGTTCGAGACCAGCCTGAGCAAGAGTGAGACCCTGTCTCTACAAAAAATAGAAAATTAATTGGGCATGTTGATGAGTACCTGTAGTACCAGTTACTCAGGAAACTGAGTAAGGAGGATCACTCGAGCTCAGGATTTTGAGGTTGCAGTGAGCTGTAATGATGCCACTGCACTCTAGCCAGGGTGACAGATCGAGGCCCTGTCTCAAAAAAAAAATATACATATATGTATATATATATGTACATTGTATAAAACCAAGTCCTTACTTCTTAGAAGTGGCATTCAACTATAAATAACATCCAATGTTCCCATACTCATCAATTCAAAACTGAGCACATAATAAGCCCAAAGAAAACATCTATTAAAAAAAATTATTGAACACAGAAAATGAATGAGTGAATGAGCAAATGAATAAATATACAGACAGACGGATTGGTGAATAATGCATTTCTGTGTCCTTTGGAGTGTTCATATTTTTATTTTTTTTTTAATTTTACATTTGCACTATGGTGTGCCAGCCTGCATTCAGAACCATGAATTGCTCCAAATCTGACAGTCCTGTATTATGCTACTCTATTTCTGTGGCTTCCATGGTAACAAGAATAAATCAGAACAAGAAGAGTAAGGCAGCCAGACATGGATGAGAAAACATGGAGGATTAGGAATCCAGAGACTGTTTCTGGGTCCAGAATCTGCTACCACTAACTGGGTGCATTGGATTGTAAATTCTGTGAGAATGGCTTGTTGATCTACTTTATGACTCAGTTTCCTCATGTGCAGAGTAACAAGGGTAGATTAACACCAATATCAGAATTCTTCCAGAAGTTACTTATTATGACTTTAATTAGAGTTGAGAGCACCATGGATAGGCTTTCCAACATTAAAAGTGACAAGAAGAAAAGATAAATCCTAATTTACAGCAAAAGGGAAGGAAGGAAAAAAAGGAAGGAAGAAAGGAAGGAAGGAAGGAAGGAAGGGAGGGAGGGAGGGAGGGAGGGAGGGAAAGAGGGAGGAGTAAGTGACTTAATTGTGTTGGAGGGAAGAGAATTATAGAACTTTTTGAGCAATAAGAAAAAGTAAAAATTTACCCATAAAACTGACAAAGGGAATATTGTGACACATTTCAAGAACGTCCAGAATTACAGACTGAGGAAAAGCATATTTTTTCTCTCCTCTTTTAGTTTCTGAAGGATTTCATTCACTCTGGCAGCTGTTATTTTTTTCTTTTCTTTTCTGACTTAAGCACTAGCTAGCTTCTGAAATGAAAGAGAATGTTCAAGCAGTTAACATATATTACTAATTTTAAAATACTGTGATGGATCATGGCATTTTTCCCTACCACAACAATACAAGACCTATCTTGTCTAGAATACATTCTTATGTAATTTGAGTTAATTTCCTGGTAATTATTGTCTTAGGATTCCTTAAACACATAATAGTTCAACCTAAAATACCCCTGAACATCTACAGAACAATCTAGAGAAAAAGAAAGGGAAAACTTAAAAAGCAAAAGGAAACTATGTTCCAGAATGTTTTCTTATAATCTTCTTGTTTATCAAATACTCAAGATACTACATGTTAATTCCTTTTCAGAATCTTGTAAAATGAAAATAAAGACTCATACTCCAAGGAAAGGACTACCAGTTCCAATCATGCTAAAGCACACAGCACTCTGAAAACATCATGGGAAACAAAGTAGCATAAATCTTATCATTTTCTACTTTCTGAAAACTACAGAGATTTGATAAATTTTCCAGAGACACAAGGCAAACCAAAGCCTTTTATCTACCCTAAATAGTACTATCTTTGGAACCTGCCATAAAATTAAGCCACTAGCTAAAATCAAATGATGTATAATCACAGCCTTAGAATTAGATGAAAATTAAATTCGTTATACAACCTAAACAAGAAAATTTAACCAACGATATATTTACTTTTGTTCTAAACTCAAACTGTTTTTAGAATAAGTTTTTTTATGTCAGTGCCAGTGTTCATTTTTGCCACTTTCTCATCCAAATAATAAAACAAGAAGGGGTGCCCTTCACTACTAGAAATTTGAGAAATCAATGAAAGATGGCTGACATATAAGGATTGATTGAAACAGAAACTCATAGTGCAGGGGTAAACTTTAACAGAAGAGGACAGCTACCCATGAGTATTCACACCTCAAAGACAGCAGGTACAGGGGTGCAGAAGTGGATCTTGGTGTCACCATTGGGAGATACTCATACCAAACTCACTTCAGTGATTACTTCATGAGAGAGAGAGATTGGAGATAAGAAGGTAATATTGTAGGAATTTTATTTTATCTGAACTATTTGACCTCTTTACAATGGGAATGCTATTTTTATGGACTTATATGATTAAAAATAATTTTTAAAATAGAAAAATGAACATATATAAAAATAAACATTATAATTTTTTATATATTTTAGATATTGTATATATGTATATGTATATATATAAACTTTTGCTTTATAGAAATTGATACATGAAAACTAATTTCCAAATTCAAAACTAAGTCATTGTGAGAAGTTTATTTCTGGGAATATCTGTGCTTATGTTTGATTCTACTACATATTCTAAGACAGATATTCTTAGTTCCTGACATATGTTTACATTATCATCTGGGCACAGAGGAAATGCATCACTTTTTCCCACTTTATCACACTGAAACTGTAACTCACTAAATTACCTCCCCAACATAGGTACAGGAGGAAATCTGACCCAACAAAAACAAATATTTCCTGCTGAAATTATTTATTATGCCCACCCTGTTATCTAAAAAACAAACAAATAAGAAAGGACAATTATGTCAAAAAGTTCCTTAAATTTTTCTTTGATGTAAACTTACAAAAGAACTGTTCGAACTGTTTATCAGCATTACCAGAATTCCATTTGGAAGATGCAGTTAACAATGCAAACTACATAAAAGTGAGTGACTCACACATGCAGTCA
>CAUYRT010046045.1:0-30433 GCA_963574885.1 Lepilemur ruficaudatus
AATTAATTTCTTTCTATTTATAGTAGAGACGGGGTCTCGCTCTTGCTCAGGCTGGTTTTGAACTCCTGACCTTGAGCTATCCACCCGCCTCGGCCTCCCAGAGTGCTAGGATTACAGGCGTGAGCCACCGCGCCCGGCCTGGATTCTTAATAAATACATAAAATGGGATGATAATATCTTCCTAAAAGTTGGTGAGCGGATTTGAAAACCTTCCTGTGTCCTTTCCATTTCTAAAGATTCAGTGATTCCTTAAACAGAAAGACTGGATCCCAGAATAATTAGGATGAAATGCACTTAGAAAATTTTCAAATACTAAATATATAGTAATTCATATTAAGTTTACCGAGTAGGGGCCTTTTGGGTATCTGCTTTAATAGGAAAATAAGAAGGACTTACAGTTTGCATGCTGAGTATTTGTATGTAAAGGGATACTTCTAAACCATTTAAGAATTTTGTTCCTTTCAGTGGCATTTGGATTCTCTGAGCAAATCCTATTTAGAGCTTGCTTAGCATGCCCTTTCTTCACAGATCTTGAAAAGGAAAGTGACCCCACGGTATAACACGTCCGCTAAAAGAAATGGCTCAGGTGAGCTCAGGCTGTGTGATACTATGTTCTTCAGCCCAGGGAGTTATGCTTTCCACTGTGCTCCGGGCCCATGAGACCACCTCTGGGGCTGTGCTTTGACAGAAACACTGGAAAGTGGATCACAGCCCAGGGAAGGAACTGGAAACCATGTTGGGAGCAAAAATAGAGGAAAACGGGAATGCCTAACTTAATGGGGAGGGGACCGTGGAGACCTGATAGTTGTCAAGTATTGGATGATTTCTCATGAAAAGACAGATTCTAGACTGTTCCATGGGCCAAATCAAGAACCGATGAGTAGAAGCTACTGAAAGGCAGAGTTTGGCTCATTAAGTAAAGGGAATTTCCAAAGGCCTGGCCTTGTACCTAATTAAAGCCATGCCTTGGAAATATAATGAGCAGTTGCATCTCGGGATGTTTAAATTTCAGACAGGCAAAGCACTCGTCTGCAATGTCCTTTCTACAAGGATTCCTCTTATTGCAGGTGGGCAGCATGCAAGCTTCTGGCAAGCTCTCCCTGAAATCTCTTCACGCCTTCTGGGCTGGCTAGCAGGGCCTCATCCTATGGGACTTGCATCACATAGCATTATTTTTACTATGCAATGTGTGGAGGGCGAGTCTACTATCACTAATGACTTGAGCACCCAGAACTTGGAATTTTTAAAGTTAACCTAGGACCTGAGAGATCCATGGTTTTATATTCTGGCCTGGAAGCAAGTCACTGGCTACTTCCTATTCAAGCGATTTCTGACCTGGAAGGGCGAAGTAGGCTGCTACTCTTCTTGGTGGACAATAGTTTGTGTTCCAAGAATAACCCCGATTTAGGAATAGAAGATACAGCTGAAAAATTTAAGAGTTACATTAGACTTCCTTTTAATCTGCAGCCTAGAAACTACGTTCTTTCCTACCTGTGGCTTCTAGCAGGGTGGCTGGTAACTTCCCTGCACAACCCCTCATCCCTGTCTTCTCTTTCTTTCCTTCCTTTGCCTTTCATTAGCATTCCTATGAGCCTTTGAATGCTTAGCATGAAAATGAGCCCATTTTATTTTTGGAACCCACAGAGGCAGGCCTGAGGGGAGTTATTGTGTTGCTTTTAGCAGCTAAACAAAAAGGTGTGAAATCATTTGCTGGCTGTTCTAGAATGGGAAAAAAATAAATAAAAAACTGAGAAGTAAGGTTCAGGACAGTGTGTGGCAACTTGCACAGAACCTCGGAACCTCGTGACTGGGGCTTCTCTGAGACTTATTAGTAACCAAAGTGGCTTCAGGAATGTCTGTGCATTTCTCTCACCTTCCCGGGAAGTTACTAGAATAGCGCGAGAAGCCACTGAGATTTTTAAAGAAGTAATTTATTTTGCAATACTATTTCCGTGTTGCCTTGAAAAAGACTCGGGGAGGGGACTAGTTTGAGAAAAATTCCTTAAAGCTCTTTGTAACATTCCTTGAATAGGGAGAGTTGGGGAGAGGAGAGAGGACGATTCTACCGAGCTTTTAAGAATTAGGAACAGGCTGGCGCCTTGGCTCACGCCTATAATCCTGGCACTCGGGGAGGCCGAGGCAGGAGGCTCTCTTGAGCCCTGGAATTTCAGAACAGCCTCAGTAAAAGCAAGATCCCATCTCTACTAAAAATAGAAAAATTAGCCTTGAGCCCAAGAGTTTGAGGGTTGCAGTGAGCTAGGCTAGCTAGCCAGGGCAACAGAGTGAGACCCTGTCTCAAAAAAAAAAAAAAAAAAAATTGGGAACAACTAAGGAATGCTTCTGTGGACAGGTATGTGGGTCTTTAACACAGGCCTTTAATGATTTAAACACATAACAGCGGTAAGAGACAGAGACCTCAAAGAACTCAAGCCACAAAGACTTCTTGTGAAACTTGAGGTTTTTGCTTCAGGCTGATAACATCCATTGACAGGCATGTCCTGTTTTGCGGGGCTGAGGGCCCCAGATACTTCTCTTCTTGGAAGAACATCACATTTTGAAATGTCTCTTCATTAGTAAAGCAACTTTATTTTCAATTGGCATTTTGGATGTGGGATTTATTTACTTTTTACCATTATGGAATCTTTTTTAAACTACAAAATATTAAAATATAAAACATTTAAAAATGCAGAGACTTGGTAATGCACATCCTTACTCCCCAGACTTCACAGTTGTTTACACTTAGACCAAGCTACTTGAGCTCTTTCTAAAAGAAACAAAATGTTTTAGCTGTGCCATTCACATCGCTGTGTTTCCTTCTTCCTCTTTCCAAAGAGGCAAACCGTGTTCTTCCATCTGGTATGTGTCCTTCCATCCTGGACTTTCATGCAGGCCTAACCACATAGCCACGTGGCTTACCGAACCTGACTCCTGGAGTATTTAGGGAGCCTGGCTTCAGTGCGGGGGGCGGGGGGGTCTCATCATGCAGTGGGCAGTCACTGGGCCTGTCTTATTAAGACGGCTAAGCCTTCTTTTATACAGCCTCCAAGCCCAGAATTATAGTAGAGCAAAACACCAGGACAAGGCAATGCCTTTCAAAGCACTATTTAAGTGATTAAGTAATCCATAGAACAAATACTATTGATTTCCCACTTACTGCCAGGAGTTATGCTATGTGCTGAGATATAGTGAGTCACAGACAGGCAAATGGAAATTAAAATCACTGTAATTCCAAAATTTCTCTTAGAGAAGGACCTGTCTTGGCTTAGGAAAATTCCGTGATAAGCTATGACCTTGAGGATAAGGGTGGCAGGAATCACGGGACAACTGAGCTGAGCAGGATCACGGGGTGAGGGAGGAGAAGAAAGGAGGAGGGGGAGAGGAATGACCAGGAATCTCAGGGTGGGAGAGCGAGGAGAGATGAGAGTGGAAAAAGGAAAGTGGCTAGAGAAAATCTATGGTGGTTCCGCCACTGGAGGACCCTAACAACGAGGTCCCTACAAGTTACTTTGTAGTGTGTGTTCCTGTGAAAGAAACCTATTGTTTGCTACCCATCCTCTTCTCCTTACCCCTATAAAATGTTGGTGAAATCGATTTTTTTTTAAAAAAATTAAGGGACTGATTTCACGTATATGTAATCACACACACACACGACATGTATGTGTGCATACCCCCCCCCATATATAAGAGACATTTGATAAACTCGAGCAAACCAGGGAAAAGCAGAGATTCAGCTTGCTAGGTGAGCAGGAAAGCACAGCTTCAGGGCCTTTGCCTTGTACTCTGAAACCTAGGAATTCTCAGAAATCCTGGCAAAGTCTTGGATTCCATTTAGCACGGAGAAATCACATTGAGAAATGTCTCAAAGGACAGAGGGAGCTTATTTGATCCCAGGCTTGAAAGCCGAGCCTACTGTTTCACAGTTCTACACTGTAGGTTATAGGGAACATGATTTGAATACGGGGGTGGATTCTGAAGTCAGAATTTATCAAACCTCTGCCATAGCTGCCCAAATGCTCTTTCTCCTTGTTTCCAACTAGCAAACGCCTACTCATCTTTTTAGATTCTATTTAAATGTCACCTTATCTGTGAAGCCTTCCTGGATCCCCCAGGGAGGGTTATTTTCCTATTCTAAACTTCCATATTTCTCCATATATGTCTCCATTACAGCACGCATCGCACAAGATCACATGGTTTTGAACCTTAATACAACATGGTAGACCTCACGGTATCACTTTCGAATTTCCAGTGCCTCGTGAGACGTATGTCACCTTTGCTGAATAAAACCTGGGTATGTGAGCAACAAAGGGAAACTTAAAAGCAGATACATAGCTTCAGTAAGCGCAGAAGACCTCCAGGCCCCCAAATGGTGGCACAACTCTCCCCCCATAATTTTGTTACTAGTTGCCATTTGTTCTGTCCCTTGTTCCTACTTTGAATAAGAACCCATTGATCTCCAGAAGTAAAAGCAATGTAATCGCCTCGTTTGTTTGTTTATTTACTCCCTGGGCCAAGACCCAGGGTGACGAGGCTGATTGCACTTGGGCGTGGGCATCACAAACTGGAAAGTCTCACCCTGCCCGGCCTGTCTGGCTCGTACGCTTGGGCAAGTCACACAGCTCCTGTGGGACTTCATTTCCTCACCCAGTGGTAATGACCGGCTTCGCAGGGAGGCTGCAGAGCTTAATTAAGGATTGAGAAGGAGGCAGAAAATACCAAGTACAGCAGACACACAAATGTCCCATATTTATTTTTGGGCTCAGTAACCTGTGGGATGAGATGCTGATGACCCGGAAGAAGAGTCTAGCAAGAAATGTAACTAGCTGCTCTCATTCCAAAAATGGTTCACTTTGTATCAACTGGGAAATGGACCATGTAGTTATTGCTTCTCTTCTAGTACGTTCTGCGGCCCTTGCTGCTAACTTTCTGTGTATGGCTTGTAACTCTAGGCCGCCGTTTCCGTAACTCCCTGGACTTTCTCTATGGCTCCTTCATGCTCAGCTGTGCTGTGATGTCTTAAGCTTTCTCCTCGATCCCTACACCCTCAAACCACACTCAGACACAGGCTGGTGGGTGGCATGGGAGTTTGTGATTGGTCCCACGGAGGGGTCCCCTGAGCCAGAAAAGACAAGAGACTTGTGAAGCCCCGTGCAGGTGACACCCTGAATCTGCCTGGCTTGGCAGATCCCCGCCTTTTTGCTAAGTGCTTGGAAGACCTTGGTAGATGCAGTCAGAGTTTCAATCACTGCCAGAGCTTTGTTGCTAATTGTTTGTTGAATGAATTGAGCAAAAGGACAACTAGTCCTGAAGCAAGAGTGACAAGGTGAGAGACAGAAAAACAAACCAGAGTAGTGGATTGAGTTACTGCCTTGGAAAACCTTATTATTACTATTATATTTTTTGTCCTTTAATCACAGAGGCTGTTCCTGTACTAGGGATATTTGAGGACCAACACTGTTCAGAAAGAGAAAAGAACCCAATGCCTTAGACCCAGAAGGTACTCAGAAGTATGATGGGAAGTGTTTCCTGTTGAGAGAGGATGCCCATTATTTACATAGAGCCTCCTCTGTTCCCTACAAGAAATCACCCTGAGCCTGCTGCAGCTGTCTTCGGAATCCGTGGGGTCACTCCCAGGTGGCAGTCGGGTTGGCTGCAGGGATCAGGTGAGGAGGAGGAAGAGTGTGACAGCTATTACAGGCTGCCAGGTCAGGTGGCTGTGGACAGGTGTGGGGCCACCAAGGCTTATATAAGGAGGATGGAGAACACAGGCCAAAGGGGAGGCTGCAATGCTGACTTTGATTGGCTAATTTAACACGAGGCAGGCTGAGGGCGGGCAGGAGAGCTGCAGAGAACACTCTTTAGAAACCATGACGGTGTCTCATTTGCATGCAAGTGAACATGTAGGTGCCTTCCAAATACGGTTCTGAAGAAGTTGTGGATAAATGGAAAATTTGATACGTAATAAACCACACACTGCTTTATGTACAAACATATCAAAGTTTGGTTTGAGTAGAATCTGATGCATATCCTAATTACACCAATATTGGATCATTGTTAGTACCATTTCTCAACTTCATTTAAAAATCATTTTTAAGAAAATGCAAAAATAATTTTGAAACTTTAACCTTGGGTACCTGTAGATCACTTTGTTGGGATCTTCTGTGACTATTAGAAATGTTGGACATTTTTTTTTTTTCAAACCAAAGTATTATAGCTGGTCTCCCATATGCCCAGCCCAGGGTACAATTTTCTATAGAAGCACTACTATAGAAAAAGGTCACATGCTACAGATTAAACACACAGACCAGGTAATCACAACACATGAAAGCAAATGTAACATGTTCAGAGAAGTACAAATATGTTGAAACACGTCTGTCATGGAATCCGATCTTAACAATCCTCTGAAAACTAGTCTTTTTGCAAAGAGAACTTATTATTATACCTCACAGAGTGTTCTCAGGTTCTCGGTTAATTTTATATGCTTTGATGATGGAAACAAAAGACACTATGGAAATATCCTTTTAATTCTAAGCACTCTTCCCCCTTTTTTATGGGGAAGAGGGAAGCTTTCAGTAATTCCCAGTGTGTCTTATATTGAATACACGGAGGATGGGAAAACAAGGCCAGGTAATTCCAACACTTAAACTGTTACTTAACCATCCAGATGTTTAAGGAGTTCACATGAATTGTCAGCTACGAAAGAGAGGTTTCTCAATCTACATCCCACTGCGAGGTCAACTCTCTTCACAGGTGCACTTGGCCATGAGACACTTGTAATCTCAGAAGCAGAGACGGCTGCCAAGTTCAAGTTGCCATGACTCTGAACATAGTAGAACATTCTCACTCCAAGCCAGAGCCCATAACTCTTGCGGCTGTTTGATGAGGGCCCTTCTTGGTACCACTCTGACTCACAGACACTGGCTGCAGTCATGTAGCAGGTGAAGGACTTAAGTGTCACTGATTTAGTTTCCAGTTGCTTCCAGGAAAAAAAAAAAATCTGTGGCATATAAGATTCTTGTGTCTGACACCTGACACTTTTCCCTGAGTTCACAGGCTGCAGAGAGGAGATCCGACCATTGCCATCTTGGACTCACACGCTGTCTCCCACACTTTGAGGGTCTCTGAGACAAACAGAAACTCAGGGACATTAGCATTTTGGAGACGAGGTATAGAAAAAATGCACTCTATGTGTATCCGAAAACTCTGCCAAGCACCTAAGCCCTGACATGCCACTTCTGAGCTCTTCCAACTTCAGAACATTCTGTTTTAGGAGTTGCCAATCAGCTGAACATCATACGCTGGTTTTATGGTGTTGATACACATCTACCAGAAAGGAGGCCAAGAGGAAGGGCTCACCTCCACTGCTATCTCATGCACAAGATTTGATCACTCCTGACTGCAGCCCCTTCATTTGCTCCGGGGCATTTTCTCCCTGTGTTGTTCTTGGGTGTCTGTCTACTTGGGACTGGGCATCCATGGAGCTGGGTAAACACTGAGCTTCCATGAATATTAAAATAATAAGCAGTAGCGCTAAATACCAACAGGCCCCTTAAAAAGCAATAGAATAGCAAACTCACCTTAACTTGGCCTTTGTATCTTTGGCAACTGAAAGCTCAAAATGCAGTTTGTCGTTTTTGCATAGTCATTTACGTTGACACCTCTCCTCCCGCTCCCCCCCACCCCGCCCCACCTTTGTGAGATCAAATCTCCAACGTAAAAATAAATCTAGAAACTTTCTGTTCACACGTTTTTAGGTATGTGCACCAAGTGACACACTTTGGGAGGTAAGCACGAGTCATGGTTACTGGCCACATCCTTTATCTTTTGGGTCATAAGAGTTAGCAGAACTCTATCTTTATGATGAAATGGCCTTTAGAAGTGGGTATCACCCATTTTAGAATGCAAACATCATTACTGAGAAAAAGCATTTTCCTTTTAAACAGAGAAACCAACAGCCATGCACTCAAAGGCCTGAAAAAAAGTTGAGCTACCACAAAACAAACAAATATGCAGCTCTGTTTCAGGAAGCTTAGAGAGGATCAAACAGGCCTTCTCTATTGAAGTTGTTCGAGAACATTTATGGTGACTTCAGCCTCAGTTCCTATTTACGCTGCTGGCTTTTATACATCGACCTCAGGAGGGCATTCCAACTTCAGGTTACTCATAAGCAGCTTCAGAAAGGGTGGCTTGAAAATCCCACCCCCAGCATGGGGGAGGTGAATGCATTCAGATTTGAACTTGTTTCTAAACACTGTTCAAACCCAGGCTTTGCCCTTGAGGCGAGGATACCTCAAAAACTTGGGAGAGAAATTCCACAGACAGAATGTGAGACAGCTTTCTCCCGGTGTGACCATCCTATGGGAAGAATGTGTCTTCTCGTGGGCTGAAACCAGAAGAAGAGAGAGATAATTTGTGGACCCTAGTGAAGGTTTCCACTCAGAAGGAGTCTGCAATTTTCTGTTGATCCCTAGAGAGGAGGGTTTGGTACACAGCGAATTTTATCTTCCAGAATAAAGGAGGAACTGTGTCAACCCCTTGCCAACAATATTCTTGTTTTATAAACCTATTTACTTTTCAATTCTTAGTGTCATTCAACCTCGTAGCAATGTTTTTGTTGGTATTTTTAATCCCCATTTGATAGATTAGAAATCGAGACTCAGACTTAAAAGCAAGCTCAGCGTTATATAACAAATACACATAGAAAAGCTAAGATTCAGACCTGAGTCTTTCTGTCTGTAATGCCTGAGTTCTTTCCAGCATGCTCCACCATTCCCTGACTACATCCCTCCTAAACAACCCATAGTATTCTCGGTGGCAAAAGAGAGAAACTTTTGGAGAATACTAAACAGTTTTGATATGAAGCAGAGGAAATGTTATCACTATTGTTGTCGTTACTAAGTCCCCATCTTTTCATGGAAATACACAGATGTTCCCTCTTAAACCTACATGTCGGAACTTGCTGGTGAAATTTAAGTCACACCCGACCTATGGTGCAAGTTCACCTCAGAGAAGGCAGAGATGAAAATGCTGCTGTTTTCAGATGTGTCAGATCTGAAGGATGCATGTACCTAAACTCGCATAAATACCATACGTTGCTTGCCTCTGCAGAAGGGCCCCAGTGAGAACGATTCTTCCACATGTAAAGTATTCCTACTTAAATACCTCCTGCTGCAGACATGCCTAGCTATATCAAAATCCACTTGCCATACTCCGGAGCTTAGAAACAGTTTCCTGCCCATGCTGAACAACTTCCCTTTATAGCACCTTTGCAAACCTTCATGCTTTCTTTGTTGTGATATAATAGATTTCAGTTACACAAAATGTACAACTATTCTGTGGCACAAAATCAATCTATGTCCCTCTCCCTAGCCTCCGTTGCCCTGGAGGACATGAGAAGGCTTCCACTCCAGGAGGCTTCTGGGAACGCTTCCACAAACGGCCCGGCTTTCTGCACCCTCCTCTGACCCTAATCTTTTAAAAAGTTGGTACAACATGTCCATAAAGTCGACTAACCCTTTCAGAGTTTTGAACAGCCATTTCAGTCACCTAAATCTCAGAGAGATAAATTTACAATCCACTTTAGGTTTATGTGGGGAACCATAAATATCAGGCTTGAGCCCTGAGGGCTAGAATTTCATGGACCATTAAGCATGTCACCAGGTGGAAAGCTGTCAATAGCTGGATGGGAGTTACACTGAGATAACCACAGATGGCCTGGCTTAAGAAGAGTGTAGCCCTGACCAGAGAGGGGTGTCTTTTTACCTCGCTCTATCACCCTACTCACCATTCTCCCCTCCCACCTCTGAATTTTCAAGCAAACTCCCTTCCTCTGAACTCAATCCTCTCCTTTAATTTCTTGTTAGGTCTTCACTGCTTGTCCCCTTGTGCTAGACAGCAGGCTGCCTTTCTCTTCGCTAGCGTGAAAAGTTGAGTGACATACGGAAAAAACGGGAGATTTGCAGTAAGGCAGACCTGGGTTTAAATCCTCGCTCTGCCATTGAGTAGCTATGAAATAATGCACAAGTTACTTAACCCGACTGTGCTCCAGTTTTTCCAATTGTAAAATTATTGAAGATAACTAATAGTATAAGAAAGGCAAAACTAGAACCAATGGATAGAGATTGCAAGGAAACAGATCTCCTACTTAGTAGGCAGAAGAACTTTCTGGAAGTCAGATAGGCTCAAAAATAGAATGGACTGTCTTAAAAAGAAACAAAGATGTGAATTCTCTCCACTACAGGTTTTGTGCATAAGCTGGATGCCAGATGGTAGGTTCGGGGAATGGATGGGAGTGGCCACTGCAAAGTTCCTTGCTAATCTTGAAATTCCATGATTCTATGATTTGCACGTGTCCTTCTAGAAAACCTAAGATAAATCATCTTAAAATCTCCCATGGAGAAGAAAAGCAAAATGATGTTATATTTTCTGATTTTCATTTTCCTTCTAGAAAACAAATCTCTTCCATGTTTTTCCCCCTCCCCTCAATTAGTTGGTAGAGAATCACATTTCCATCAAGTGCACAGAACACATTTAACCATTTTGAAATACTTAACATTTAACACAAACCACATGGCCGTAAGTTTTAATTACTTGCCACTACACAAATAGGTCCATTTTTAGAAAACTCAAAATGCTCTATGCGGTCGGTCTCTTGCTTTCCTTGTCTCCATTGTTTCTCTGTTTGACTAGCTCGGTGGCACTTTTCCATCCTGCCCTCTTGCTGTCTGAGCCCATGGCACCTGCCAGTAAAAGTGACGACAGACTTTGATGCTCACACAGGTTTGCAACAACAGAGTTCACTTCATAATCACCAGACTTCAGCCAGCAAGCCTGATCTGAGTGACATTGGATTTTTTACCTGAGATGTTACACTGTGAGCTTCCGTTTCTACGGGTTGTGAACCACTTTGAAAGTGAATTTTTTAGCTTGCTAGGGGGAATGACCTGTGAGCCTGCAGACAAATCTCAACTGATGGGACAAAGCTCAAACTCTTGTCACAGTGCTTGAGTTTGCTTGGAAAATTGGCTGCCATGTATGAGCCACAGATACAAGGTCATCCTTTGGAATAATGCGTGCAGTGTGTGTGTGTGTGTGTGTGTGTGTGTGTGTACTTGAACACATTCAGGGCATGAAGCAAATGAGAAGCGTACTTTACAAAACAGTGCCTTCCATGTGACCAAAGTGAATGACATGGGCAGCCACAGAAGATGAAGGGACATGATGCAATAGGACATGAGGGCAGGGCTAAGACGAGGGCTCCATCCTCACCCTCCTCACAAAGTGACTGTCATTACTGACTGCACGCAGATTGGCCAGGCACTGAGAAAGCATCTGCTTGTACCAACATGGTCTTATTTATTTGGTATTATTATCCCCATTTTACTGATGAGACTCAAAAATAAATAGCCTGCACAACAGCCCAATTACTCCTAGGTGACAGAGGCGAAAGTTGAGCCCATGGTGATGCTTTTGAAGCCTCTGGACTTCTCATGGCACTGTCCACTTTTGGTGGCTTTCTCAGTTCAGAGTCTGAGTGTACCTGCCTCTCAGGCTCTGTTTGAGCCGTTGTGTCTCATTTTTTGACTTTGATATATTTCCTGCTATTTGTGGCCAAATTCTTCCTTCTCCAAATTGGTTCCCTTACTTGCCTAGTATTATAATTTATGTTTCAGATACCCTAGGGGGTCATTTTTCACTTTCGAATTTTCAAAACTACAAAGAGCTTCAGGGACAATTAAAATCTCAACAGAAGCATGAGTTCTACCAGGAGACCCCAACCTTTGTAGCCAATACTTCAGATGAGGAAGTGGATTCTCTTCCTCACCTGTGAAAGCTGCCTCTTGGGACAGTTGGGATTTAGAATGTCTAAATCAAAGGAGCTGCTGAAAAAAAAGCTTGTTGACCAAAGTTTCTCACAGGCTAAGGACAGAGAAGTCTTATTTCTTCCCTTGTAAATTAAGATTCCAATCTTTTCATCCTAAAATACGGATCATGCAACCGTTTAGATTTATGCCCTAAAATGTTTCATGGTATAGTTAACTTTCTGTGTATGAAGTGGGGTTTTAGAAGAGAAAGGTTTACTTTTAACCTTCACACAATTTGCATTTAACAGACATTTTCTCCATATTTTATTTTACAAATTCATTTCCACTGAAACTATATGACTGGACTAAATAAAGCGTCAGAAACAAACAAGCAGGCAAGCAAACAAATAAGAAACCCATCCCATTTTTTCCTTGCCATGCAACTATGCAAGGAGCACCTCGGCTCTTGAGGGCTGGAATGCTGTGTACCTTGTTTCAACTGGCTGAATAATGCTCTCCCCTAAAGATGTCCACATCCTACTTCTCAGACCTGTGAATATGTTATTTTAGGCAAAAGGGACTTTGCAGCTGTGATTAAGTTAAGTATCTTGAGATGGGGAGATTTTCTGGATTATCTGGGTGGGCTCAGTATAATCCCAGGATCCTTGTGAGAAGTAGGCAAGAGGCTGACAGACACAGAAGGTGATGTGATTACAAAAGCAGCGAGACAGAAAGAGACTGGGTGGAGCCATGGTGCTGGCGTTGGAGATGGAGGAAGGAGCCATGAGGCAGAGAATACAGGTAGCCTCTAAAGCTGGGAAAGTCAGGAAGCAGATTTCTCCCCGGAGTCCCTGGAGCCTCTGGAAGGAACTAGCCTTGCCAATACTCTGATTTTAGCTCATGAAACTGATGTTGTCCTTTACACCCACATAACTTAGAATAATTTTGTGTTGTTTTGAGTCCCAAGATATGGCAATGTATTATAGATGTAATAGGAAAGTAGTACACTTGTTTACCATTTATTGCATCTCTTGTGTCTAGCACAGTGGTTGGCATACAATATGAACTCATAAATTAATATCTACTGAATGAATTGAAAATATAGAAGAAGGAAATCATGAGAATGGAATGTCCCAAATTCATGGGAACATTTTCTGATTTAAAAAAATTTCTTATTTCTGAGGACAAGAAGGACTTTTCTCTAAGGCTCAGAAGGGTGCAAAGTTACCCAGATATCCTTGGCCAGGCCCCAGTGTTTAGACAGCTTTGCATTAGCTCTTTGGGCCTAGCAAGCTCTTGTCCTGGGAGCAGGTGGAGGAGGCCACAATAAACAGTATTTGGAGGCCAGTTGCTTTAAGAACACCTATTTAATGCTTCTAGGGACTCAGAGCTCCAGGGACACAGGGAGGAAGAAGAGGTAGCATCAATTCTGTACAATTCAACTAGCAAATACCAGCCCCTTGAAGAACGTCTTGTGTATGGTAGACATTCAATAAGTAAGTGATACAATGCATGCCATTCAAAGCCAGCATACACATGTGACCCCTCTCCCCCAAAGCTTCCTAGAATAGAAATGAGTTTCCCACCACTTCTACCTTCTCTGCCTCCCCCGGATGTCCATTTTAATCAGATTTTACTCATCTAGGCTAAAGAAGAGCAAAGGAGGGCACCCTCCCACCTCAGACGCAGACACGCCCATCTGTCAACATGCCACACATATTTTGGGCGTGGGGACTGCAGACCACAGCAGTGTACTTCATCCTTTCTGAGACCCTCTCACTTGTCCAGTTTTTGCAAGTCTTTTAATTTAAAGAAAAATAAACTAAGCCATTCTGGCTGACTGAAGAATAGCCCCCTAAGGAATTTAACACTTAATGGTTATATTAGTGATTTACAGTAACTTCTCATTCAGGATTCCTTCAGATGCATTACAGAGGTAAAATCAATGTCTTCTACCAAACTGGAGAAGTTTAGATGATCTATTTTTGAGACACAGGTACGGAGAAAAATTAATGATATAGACTGAAGTAACTCCAGTCCTCCCAAGTCAACGTCTGGTTGGCTCTTTGAGTCAAAATTTAGGAAGGGAGGGGCTTTGGGGGGATCATCCAATCCGGCTTCCTCACTTCTCAGGTGAGGAAAACAGGCCCAGCTGGAGTTTTCCCCATGACAAGGCCAGGAAACAGGAGACTCAGGACTAAGGGGCTACCAAGTCCCCAATCCAATGTGCGTATATGTCTGCCTTGTTTCATTAGATGATGGTACAAGGAGTTTGGAGGCACACAAAAACAAACAGACACCAATCCTGCCTTCCGGGTGTTCACAGTCTAGCAGGGGAGATAACACATGTGCATAAAAAAATTATGAGATAAAGTGAACAGAGATATACTCCACAAAAGAGGTATAGATCAAAAAGGAATCTTTAAATCATTGACCACTGAGATTACTTTTTTCCTTTCTTTTTTCATAATAGTAATCAAACTTATAAAACAGTGAACTTCCTCCATTTTGCAAGATTCCTCGAAACCAAATACTTGGAATATGACTTAGTTAAAGATTGCACAACACATACTATTTGAGTATCCCATTCGAAAAAATAAACAACAGAGCTAGACCACACAATGAGCATTGGATAGGATTGCTGGGCAGGTATCTCCCTGTTTGCCTAGGCAAGCCAAACCAAATGAGGCATTCAGTCAAAAAGGAAGGCAAAGTAAAGGGTAAACCCATTGACCACCACCCCAGGAGGCCAAGAGACTCTCTCCTCCCCATTAGCTGTGGCTTGCTCTGAAATAAAAATACCACTGTCAAGCTGTGATAAAGGAAAGCTCTTGGTTTGGGACCCAATTGCAAAGTATTAGCAAAGAGAGATTATTACCCACTAGAGACTCTCTTCTTGGTATAATTAGAAGAATAGAAAGACCACTGAATAGTGGGATTTGTGAGAAACATGGGTCATGTGTCTGCAGCACCAGTTGCTTGCAGAATTGGCTATGTGGGTTGGCACACACCACTGTGAATATTAGAAACCACAAATCTCCAGGGTTTCTTGAACAAAGTAAAAGGCCTTGCCTTCGGATTGCCAGGTTGAAGGTTGGCTCAGAGGGAGAACCCCTTGGGTGAGCTCCAAAGCTACCTGTGCATTTCCTCCTCCTCCTTGACCTCCTATTCCTCCTCTCCCCCACCTTCTCCTCCCTCTCCTATACCACTTTGGATACGAACCATTTAGTGGGTCTAACTCTAACTTTCTTTGCTTCTGCCAACCCCCTGGGGGTTTGGCAGAGGGCCCCCCCACAGGCCCTCTCCATGACAACTGCCAAGGAGGACTCCACAAGCAGCTTAGGACAATGGGACAAACCTTATTTCTAGCAACAAAACCAAGGGAAGCCAATTCTTTTGTCCCTGGAAGACTAGAAGAGTTACTCCCCAGTCAGACTATGCTGCATTTGGGGGCCCAGAAAAGGAACGGACCTCCCTGTAGAGACAACAAAGCCAATTCTTAAAAAGCTGAGACAGAATGGGGACTCTTAAAAAACTCTTCCTTGTGAGCCCAAAATGGAAACAAAGTACTTCCCTGTTTCCATCTATCCAATCCCTACCTCTCCTACAGAATTATTACCTTGGGTTATAAGTAAATTCAGTAGATGTCTTTTAGAAGGTATGATTTAAAAAAAAAAAAAAAGGAAAAAATGAAATGAGTTTGTAAAATCCTCAGGATTAAGTATACCTTGGACAGACACATAAATGCCACGTTTTTACACTGCGCTTCCATTTACCTGGCCCAGGATGCCAGCTCAGTGCCTCCTTCACCCCTTTTCACACCTTGCAATATTTCGTAGCCCACATTTCATCCATGGTGATTTCCAGGAGCCCCCAGTGTTGGGGGGGGTGGTTCCTAAGCCATCTCTGTCCTTAGCACCTGTGTCCAAAATATTCACTTTGTGCATTCATGCATTTTTTTATCTCCCTACTCCTGCCTCCTCCAAAAAACGAAAAAAGATAGCCAGGGAGGATATTACATTTTTTTCTTTTTTATCCTTGATGGTTTCCATATATCAGGAGGTTGGTAAGATCAGGGGGATTACTAAGTGAATAAATGAAATCTGTACTTTTTGAGCACCCAACAAACAAGAGAATTCAGAGTTCTGAGCAATGGGCAGAAGAGAGGACCCAACTCTGTGGCTGGTCTCCCCACAGACCATAGCAACAGGGCAAAGCCCTCCTGTATGTGTTTCTATTTTCCCATGTATTTGCACAACTATGCTTTTAGGAATCAGAGGGTTGCTCTTTTAAAGCTCTTGAAAACCACTTTTGTAATTGTAAAAATTATTTTATAAAATGCCAACCCAATCCCCTACTTTATCTCAGTGAGCTGCTCTTAAGTGCAAAGAAGATAGCATTTTAGCAGGTGAGTTTGTGCTAAGAGAGTTTTGGCCACAAATGCCAAACAGGATTCATGTTTTCCCCTTGAAGAAAAAATGTCCCTATTTCAATTGTGATGCTTGGAATTTCAGCTTAAACTACAAAAAGCCTTTCAGAAAGGCACTATAGAGGTGGCCGCTGGTCTTGGTGGAATCGCCTGGCCACGTGTTTCCTCCTTTCGGCCTACACTGTCTTGTGAGTATGTTCGCCCGCCCCCCGACAGAGAGTCTAGGAAAAGCCAGAGGAGGAAGAACGTGCCGCAGACCCGCTGCAGAGCGTTAACAGGAGCAGAATTAAAAACTATCACTGCTGGGACTTACCACACAACTTGGAAATGGTGTTCAATAAAAGAAAAGATAATTTGGGGCCACACTACCTGGAATGAACATCTGACATGCAGTCACTGGTCTGGATTTAGAAAACTGCTTTGATCCCCAGAGGGTAGAATGTTAATGAGTATTTTAAAGGATGAGATAGAGGTAGCCATGGCAGAGTTGAAAAGGGTACTGGTTTTGAAGGGTTCCAGTCTTGCTTCCACTTCTGTAAGCAAGTGGAACTGACTTTGAACGAGACTCTTTTTTATGCCTCCCCTGAGAAAATGTCCTCTACCTCTAACGTGGGAGGCGAGGACCACCAGCTGACACTCTGTCCTGTGTCATGTCCGCCGGACACTCAAACCTAGATGTTTATGACCATAATAACATGGAAAAGACTTAACAACAAGAGCCATTAAGGCTTATACCTTTTCACTACCTGAAAGGGAGGTCAGGCAACCTCATTATAAAAGGTAATTTTTTTTACTTGTGTGTTAACAATCAATGCATATTCTACATAGCATTGCATAAATTTTATGTAGGGTAGGAGATCACTGCTGACTGCCTAGATTTGATATGCTCATCCTTGTCACCTCCTTCTCACTAAATACTAACTACCCAAAATGGTAAAACCCCAAATGTAAAAATAATCATCTTATCAATCACAGACAACAAGGAAAAGGAAAAAAAAAGTTAACTTATTCAAACATTTTTCAGATTATACAAAAACTGAATAGCATAATCTGCCCCCATGTTCTCACCCCCACCCCCTCTCGGCTAAAACAGTATTTTTGCGATTCTGGCTTTACCTACTCCCAGCCCCTCCCCAACATACTTTTTTTCTGGAGCATTTTAGGGTAAATCTCAGCTATCTTGTCATTTCATCCATAGTGACTTCACAGTCTTCATCTTAACTGACAAAGCTTTTTAAAAACCACCATCATGACATTATTACACCTGACAATATTAAAAAACAATTACTCTCCAAAATACCAGTCCACATTCAGATTTCATCCATCATCTAAAATATTTTTTTCCCTTTCTGTTTTTGGCTTAAATCAGCATCTAAACAAGATAAGAGGTGAAACCGATTTCACCCAATTCACAATCATTTGTCTTTTAAATATTTCTTTTAGGTGCTAACATTCCTTTGACACAATGTATCTGGAACACAGATAATGTGAAGGCCAGCTTCATCGCTACTAAATATTTCATTATTTGAAATGTCTGATGCTATGAATCACATATAGAAGTAGTTAAAGGCTCAGAACTGGAAAAATATCAAGTAATTCTCACAGCTTTCCCAAATGCATAAATGATTTAGGCAACCTTAACTGAAGGCTTTAAAGATATTATGCTGAAACTTAACAACATTCCCAGCAAGAATGCATCTGACAAACTCTAGCAGCCTTAATTCCACCCATACAAAGCTGGATCTCCTAGACCAGAGAGCAGCCTAATAGTAAATGTAGTGTTTTCAGCTGCAGCTTCCCCTACACTTATAGTGAAATGACTGACTATGGTGACAATAAGGCCATCTTTGAAAACAGAGCCGAGGGCCCTAAACTGTCTTCGACTCTGACTTTTGGGAAGGAGGGAAGTGAACAGTTTGTCCATTCAGCCAGCCTCCACGAGGCCTCTCTGGTAACACACGGGCACTGCTGTGACTCATAACTAGAAATACTGTTTTATAACACCAGTCTGTGTTTTGTAACACGCACATAAAGAAAGAAAAAAAAAAAAATAAAGAGAGACTATTTGGAAACCCCAAACCAAGCCCTGCATCTGGGCATCGGTATCAAGATCTCAAGATGTCAGAGTGGCTACTTAATCCAGATAAAGTAGGCAGGGCCTTATCCCTTTCCTTGGCAATAAATCGGAGGCTTCCTGCCTGCCGTGCATGCCCACGGGAGGAGCAACCATGAATTTAATTTTCTTAAAACAGAAGCATTTTCAGACTTGTGTTTTCCTGGACAGCTGCCTAGTGGCTGTAATCCATAATAAGGGCGTGTAATTGACAGTAATGTGAATCACTCACTGAAATTCTGGCAAAAAAAAAAAAAAAAAAAGGAGGTTTTTTTTTCAGGAAAAAATTAAGGAGCAGATTCATCCTGTCCATTGAAAACAGCAATTACTTTACGTTGCAGCTCATTAGTTACCTTTATATATAACAAAATCACTGTGATTTGCACTAACTATCCGCATGTGTTGTAAAGACGTGGCGCGGTTGCACAATGCACGCAATCGGATGGGCTGGGTCAGACATAATCTGCAAAATGGCAAATTGAGATGGGTTACTTGATATAGCATACATGGGATTCCTCTCCCAAGAGTGAGTTACAGGAGACTGTCCTACCAGTGATTTTGCCACTTGAAAAGCTGCTATCTGCCTGGGACCTTGTAATTATTATGTTAATACCCCAGGCAGACTGGCCAAGCTGCCATTGAAGTCTATGGAGCAGCTTCAGAGTGCCTTTCACAGGGACTCAGACACAGGGAGCTCCAAAAGAATGGCTGGGGATTTTCCCAGGTAGAAGTTGTTGGAACCATGGAAGCTTTTAGACCGGGTAAAGAGTTTCTCCAACCTATTAATTAATTCTCTTTGAATAAGGGAAAGAATAATCTGAATTAACTGCACTATCAACCTGAAAGGGTCCCCTCTTTTCCAATACAGAGGCACAGAAACTAAATGCTGCAAAGCCATGGAAGATTTAATTCCATTTAGATAAACCCTGACTCCACCTGAACCCTAGAGGTTCGGTTATTTGTCTGAAACTTCAGCACCCATGAAAATGGAAGCTCTTGTGCAGATCTGCAAGATAGCTCAAGCTTCTGGTCCCGAAGGGAATGAAGGTATTTTGAACTGTGAAAATCCCAGAAACACATGAAGAAAAACTTGGGGCTTTAGAATGTTGGAGTTGGGGCTGGAGCTGGGGAGATGTGTCTTGAACCGAGTTGGAAAGAGGGGTGACCCTTAGCTCTTTCCCTCAATAGATAATACTCTGTGAAGACAGTTTGGATTTACTCTCTCATATTGGAATCGCCCATTCTTAGAAGTAAAATTGAAGTCAAATTTCACTAAATCAGAGGCTATGTCAGGATGTTGAGGAATGAAACCAAAATTCATTTTGTGCTTTATTACTAATTATTTTTTGAGCAGCTTTTTCTTATAGGACAACAGTTGGGGGATGGGATTATTAGCTCATGATCGGTCACATCTTTCACAGCCACCACTAATCTCCTACTTAATTCGGGCTTCATTTGCAAGTGGTTGCTATCAGGCAAAAGGAAAGTAGAGTCTCATAAACCACTCAAAAGAGAGACTTACTATGCATATAAATAGGCCCCCCCGCAAAAATATTTCAGATACTGTATCTCAATTATAAGACAGTGGCGAACTGTCAAAATCTGAAAAGTAACATGTAATATGTATAACTAGTTCTCTGTAGGCATTTTCTTTGTTCCTATGTGAATACATTTTATGTGAGCCCAAATAGTTGGAAATGTATTATTTATTTTTATAATTGAGAAAAATGTGTTAACGCTCTGGAATGTCCATGTGTGGAAAAACAAAACATTATATGGAATCGCACACACACATGATTTATAATGCACATTTCCAGGACCAGAAATCCTAAGGAAGAACCTTATTCAACAGAAAAAATTTTTTTTCTTCAGCATTTGCAATTCTGGTATACCGTAATGCTGAGGCCAAGCATATATTTTATTAGTTTAAATCCTAGGTAAGCAATAAAATGTGTGTCATTTAAATAAAGAAAACATGTTTTTCACACAAGTTAAATTTAATGTCATGGATGCTGGATGCGCTACCCAGAACCCACCCTTTAGGATTGAGGCCCTCAGTCCCCCTGGGGCCCAGACTGTTTGCTGACAATGGCTCAGACCTGAGTTCTTCCCTGAGCTTTGCCCTTAGCTAAAGGGAGTTAGTTGCTTTGCAAGGTTATGCCCCTCCTTGGGTATAAGCCGGCGTCCAATGGCCAGCTGAAGCAGGGTAAAGATCTAGACCCTTGTCTCAATTTGGGACATCACTGAAGGGCCATCCCCGCTCTGATCTCCCTGTGTCACCTGCTGAAGTCTGGGTTGCAAGTGCGTGGCAGGTCAAGTCTTCTGCCCAACTCAGCTCCCCCTACTCCTTCTAGGTGCTGTTCCTGAGAGCACACTCCTCAATAAACTCTCTGTGTGCCCATTTCAGAATCTCAGAGTCTATTCTCTGGGGAGTTCAATCTAAGATACATCCATTTATTTAAAGATACTTTAATGGAATAACTAATTGGGAATAATGATGAATTTTGGGTGAGAATAGGCTAGAACTTGACTTTATTCAGTGTGAGGTAAACCCAGCTTAGCCTTCATGCCAAGTGCGTTGGCTCCAGAAGTTTTCTCAAGTCTGGCATGGAAAGGTGAGTTCAATTAATGGTGATGATATAATATGAGAAAGTAAGCCTTTATGATGAGGTTTACTATTGCATTAACATAGAAGGGTCATGCACGGTATGTAGACACTGTCATATGCAGAATGTGAGGGGTTGGTTCTTCTGTGTTTCAATGGTGTATTAACCCAACTCTCCAGAACCCTTCCTCATAAGTGAGACTCTGGGATAGCATAAGGAAGAATCCCTTGGCCATTAAAGAGTAGTTCAAGCACCAGGAGAATCTGTGAGAATGGGACCCACATTGATCATTTTGTTCATTAGAAATTTAACCTAAGAGAAACGCATCAATAGAATCTCAGGTGAAGCAATTTAGGGCAATAAAAACATATTCTTCTAAATGATACTGTCCCCAAGTGGCTTCCATAATGAAAATGAGAACATCTTCCCGTCTCTCAAATCACCCCAATTATACAGGATTAGGTAACTTCCACAAATCAGGCCAAGGAAAGTTCTTTGACTTAGAGATATCAGGCAGAACTCTTTTCTGGGGAGGAGGGTGACAGGGGTGTGGCTGTGTGTGTGTGAGACGGTGTAACAGATTCTCAAAAGCCGTAGGTTGAGCCGCCTTCTACTATAGTTTCTACTTTTGACTGCACTTTGCTGTGTGATACAGCAGCCGAAATGAAGATTTAGGTCATTAAATATGAAATGTTTGCTTTTGCATCAAAAGTGTAGTTTATTATAGCTCATGCAAGAAGAAATACAATTAATTAAAGTATGCACCTAAACTATCGACACAGTTTTGCCATCTTAACAGTAGCTTGTTTATGCCAGCAGCAAAGAAGTCTGGAGAACGAGTGGCCATGAAATAGCAAAAGGAGTTTTCCACAGCTTGTTGAGAACTGAATATTTTTCCTTGCAAGAAGTGGTCCAAATCCTGGAAGAAGCGCAAGGTCTGGTGAATACGGTGGATGACAGAGAATTTCCAAGTCTAGCTTCTGTAGTTTGAGCAGCATTGTTTGTGCGACATGTGGTCGAGTGTTGTCTTGCAAGAGGATCGGCCTGTCTCTGTTGACCAGTCTTGGCTGCTTAATCACAAGCATCCCCATCATTTCATCCAACTGGTTGCAGTAGACATCTGCTGTAATTGATTGACCAGTTTTCATGAAGCTGTAGTGGATAATACCAGCACTGAACCACCAAACAGACACCATTAGCTTTTTTTGATAAACATTCGGTTTTGGACCATGTTTTGGCACTTCATTTTTATCCAACCATTGTGCCGAATGGTTGTGATTGTCAAAAAGAATTCATTTTTCATCACATGTAACAATATGGTGTAGAAATGGTTGGCCTTTATGTTGTGACAGCAAAGAAAGGCAAGCTTCGAGACAATTTCTCTTCTGATGCTCATTTAATTCATGCAGTACCCATCTATCCAGCTTCTTTACCGTCTCCATTTGTTTCAAATGGGGTCTGATATTGTTGGAATAGAGACGTCAAACCTTGCTCTTAATTTACACACAGGCTGAGATGGGTTCGCTTCCACCTGGGTCTCAGGTGGCCCACGTGGCCCATTTTCAAGATTCGAACCAGAACGTAACTTAACGAAACCATCGTCGTACTGTGGGTTCATTAGCCGCATCCTTTCCAAACACTTCGCTGGTATCTGGAGCTGTCGGCACAGCACCAGCTCCACGACGGAACCCGTATTTGAAACTAACACACACTTTCGACTTGCTCATGGTTTCACAAAAATTGCTCTAAAATTTTTTTGGAAAGATACTCACAAACCAAACTGTGTGCTTGAAAGAATGAGGATGTACCTTCACAAGAGAAACTAAAACAAGAACTGTCAAATTGAAATGTCACAGATATCAGCTGTTACATGGCATACTTAAGGAAATCGGACATTTCATACACAATAACCTAGTAGCTCCCCTCCCTGTGTTATTAAAGACTCCCGTCTGAGAACGGGACTGGGAGAAGGAGGCTATACGAGATGGCGTTTCTACCAAAAAATCAACTTCAGAAGCCTAAAAATTCTTCTTACTTCACCCTGTTCTCATTTCGCTGGCTAATAGATGCCTAAAGAGAGAAGAATTATTGTGACGGTGACAAAACTAGGATGTAAATTTCATTTGAAGAAATGGACTTTATGTTACAGGCAAAGGACATTTATTTTCCTTTTACAATAATTCCAAAGTGCTTTTTGACCTTGGAAGAAAAAAAAAGTCAGTGTTAAGATAGAATTGGTTAGGTCATTGCCTAAGGAGGCATAAAAGGCCACCAGGAAATAAATTAAAATTAAAATAGATTCTTTATTGGGTCACATCTCATCCTCTCATTTACAAGCAAGGTTTCCACTCAAGGAATTGATCCTGCAGGGGATAATTTTGCTCCTCTTGTTTTGATTCAAGAAATAGTTACAAACAAAAGTAGGGAAGAAGCTGCACACAAAACTTCAAAGACGTTTTTAATAGAATTCCAAGGAAAGGGTACAGAAACCATGCTTGTGTGCAGCTACTCGTGAAGTGGACAATAGCTTTGAAATCATTGGTTCCTACTAAGTTAAAGAAACATATTCCAGACCAAACATAGTCATGTCACATGTTATGACCTTGAACAAACAAATGTCATTTCTTTCTAGAATTTACCTTGAAATTCAATAATTAATCTGGGATTATCAGAATATCTACTTCAGAAACTGTTTAACATTTTAGGATGACTGTTTTCTTTCTAGATTGGACAAATATAGGATATTTTTCTTGATAGAATATATCCTTCCTTCTTGGAAATAGAGGCCAATTTTCTTTCCTAGTAGGTAGTTTTCTACTTTGCATTGACATAGATGCCAATGGCAACCGAAAATGTCCCTTTACCCTTTATTCTATAGATTTGATCATCTGGTTTATAGAAACTCTGCACTGATCATGCAAACAAATGCTGTTTAAAAGGGCATTTAGAAAAATAACACAATCTTCCTCTTTAGAAAGATATACAAGTATTTTTAAACCTCCAAATGAGATTTTTGACTTAAATCTTACAAAGTATTGAAAGAAACATTAAAGCACTCAGCCCTAAAACTGAGACTCAAAATACCTACGGTAAACTGCCAGACATCAAGCAGTCCTTTGCGTTGTGGCATTGGCTTCCAAAATAATACCATACAAATCTTACAATATAATTTCAAGTCATAAATGTGTGTTCTTTTTTACAGCTGTTAACAATGAAGAGATCATTATTTTTCCCCAAACTCAAATGTGCAAGGAGAGTGTCCGGTCCTAAAATTCTGTATGTACACACACATACTTATTTAAAATCTACAGATACTAACTGAGCACATAGTAGATGTCAATCATTCTGCTGAGCCCAAGGCTACAAAGATAATTAAAGAAATCTAGTGGGACAAAGCTACATAAACAACAACCATTCTACAATGTATTTTTGTACTGTCACCTTAACAGAGTACTGTGGGGGCAGAGGAGCTGCAGCAATTAGCAAGGTGGGCTTGGAGGAGACTTCGCATGGAAGATGCTATTTGTGCTGGCTTTTATGGAGCTGTAAGACTTCTACAGGTGCAGAAGTTGACGAAGGACATCCCAAGACAAAGAAGACGCAGCAGATGCAAAGTCACTGAGGTGGATCCATGTATGGAGTCCTCCAGGAACGGATTGTTGAGGATGGTGAAAACTGCCTGCATGGGAGAAGCTACAAAAAGAGCAGTGGAAAGGTTAAGACCAGATTGTGAAGCGCCTTGAATGCCATACTAGGAAGTTTAGACTCCTCAGGTGATGGAAATCCCTGGAAGGTTATTAAGAAGGTGAAATAAGAAGATCGTGCTGACAGTGGAACTCCAGAGAAGGCTGTCGTTTTTCTTTTCTTTTTTACTGGAGACGGGGATCAGGAATTGCTGAATGTAAGGATAGTATTTTCCAACATACGTGGTCTCAGAGAGCAGAATTTAGCCAGGGCACGTCCTTTGCACAGCCTTAGCACACAATAATTCTTAGCACAACTAGGCAGGACCGATCTCTCCACTCAAAGATTCGCGATGGTCCGGCTCAGTGCTGGGTTTTAGTATATTCACCCTGCAAGGTAAAAGGAGTGCCAAGCCACTCCTCGAGTACTTTGCTCTGCAGATTTACTGCCTGACAAGCCTTAAAGTTAGAAAAATATTTCAAGCTGAATCTGTCACTAACAACTTTATATGGTGTGTTATTTCCTGCGTTGCTTGTTGAGAATGTCTGGCCACTGGAAAACCAAATCGAGGCGGATATTTCCGATGACGAGCCTTACTGACAACTACTTTATCATTCTTTATGTTAAATATATCACCATACTTCAGCCCTTTCAAGCCAAAAAGTTAAGCTGATGATGTGTACAGCAAAAAAAAAAAAAAAAAGAACAGAAAAGAAAAAAAAAAAACTCTGATTTTTTTTCCTAATTGCCTACAGTATATTAGAAGTTTTTGAATTCATACAGTGCAAGGGTAGCAAAGAATGTGATTCTATTTTTTTTATTATTATTTGATTCCTCGACATGACAGTCCCTTGTGGCAGGAAGGTGGTTAGTTTACAGACAGGAGAAACCGAGGACCAAGGAGATAAAATAATTGGAAATCATCGTTTTGAAGGAGTCAGGGGCAGAGTTAGCAACAGCATGCCGTGGCCACTGCTCTCACGGGGAAGCCCGGCAGCTTGTTTCTACTGCAGACTTAAACATCCTCACTCCATGTAGATCAATTCGATCCCTGAGCCCAAATGACAAGCTGAACTACCAATAATGCCTTGCACGATGTTTTAAGCGACATAATCAACCGGAGAGGGACTTGTGTCAGTTAGACTTTGTCTCCTTAAAAATCAAGAGCAGGAGTGGTAAGAGAGAAGTTTTTAACAAGGAGGAAAACCCTAGACAGTTGTCTCTAAGATTCTTCACCACAGCTTCAAGGACAACCAGGAAAAGAGCTGCTATTTGAGGCAACTTCATTATAAAATCATTTTTAATAAGCAATCTTAACAAAGAGAGGGAATACTCTTGTGGAGAAACCCTCCAGGGACCCAGAGGCTGCACAGTTAAGTTATTAGGAAGTTTCACACAAGGGACCAAACAGCTATTTCATTGGCCTCGGGGGACAGAGTTTAGTTTTCACCTGTTCTCTAGAGGCGCTGGTGTTATCCTGTCTACCAACAGCACAGACTGGTAACTATCAATTATCCCGACGTCCCGACTTGGTGAGGGAAAGTGAATTTTCAGTTTTGTCGACACAGAAAGACATGGTGTAAGAGAGAGAGAGAGAGAGATAAATTAACTCGATACGGTTCATCATACTGAAGACTTTTAAGAACATGCAGCCGAAGAAAGTGCCTCCTCTGAACCTTCGTGTTCTTTAAGTGAAACAATAGAAACTCATTCTACGGAAATCAAGGAACACTAACAACGAGAAAAGGATGCTCTGTTGTCTTCTTGCTGTATTGTTCAGGTCTGGGAGGAAAACAATTCTTTGTGTTGATGGAAAATAATAATCAGTGCAGTTTACTTTGCCTTGCTCAGGGGTGAGTAAGGTTTGGGATCCGGGGCTCCAATTTTCATGAAGCTATTTGTAGGTGAGTTTAAAAGGGTGGGAGGACAGAGGCTCCCAGTTATCACCGAAGCCTCTAGCCAATTAGCTGCATGAATGAAAGAAAGCAAGGAGAACCATTAGCCACAGAATTCAAAGTGCGTATGTATTTTTCAAGTTTTACTGCACATCCCATGCCTCTGATTTGAATGAAATGGGGAAAAAAATAGGTCTTACAATTAGACCTTAAGACTGGGGAGGTAGAGAAAAAGGGAAACATCCTTTTGCTGTAATAATCAGAACAGCCTTCCCTTTTTGGACCAGATCTTTCCTGCCCAATAAGCACATTTTTGCCTATACAATCAGTCACAGGAATGGCCAGAGCACCTCTCTCTAAGCATAAGAACTTTATCTGGGTTCAGAGAAGGGACTGAAGCCAGGAACATCTGATTCATATAAACCTAACTAAATGACAGTGGCAGTAAAAACACCGTCTGCAGGTCACTGCTTTTTTCCGCATAGGTTCTATGGCTCCGCACTGGTTATGAGAGAAAGCCCAAACCCACTCTCTGTTCTTAGTGTCCTCTCTTTGCCTTGTTAATGCTCCACTCCAGTTAGACAGGTCTACACCATCACCCCCTGATCACACCTGATCCTTGCTGCCCTTCCACATCAAGCTTAGCTTCCGACCCGTGTTCCCAACTCATAAAGCATTTAAACAAATACTCCAACTTGAATCACAGCCCTGCATTTTCCTGCAACTTTTTCATTACTAAAAGTTCCTCAGATGGGTGTGTTCTTTCTCCCAGATACGGTCTAAACTATTAGAGTGAGAAATATGGGTTAAACTGTCAGTGCTATACTCTGCTTCACACAGTGTTAGGCACAGAGAAAGGGTTAAAAAATATGAAGCTAATAAAATCTGCCTGGCTCCCAGCCCTACCCTTCAGGGTTTGGTTTGTTTTCAGTTAGGTTTTAAGGAAACCACAGTGTCCTGAATCATACTACCTCTTTGTAGCAATGAAAGTTATAAATGAATTATCAAGTCGGTCTAACAAAAGTAACGCATAAATATATTATAAATGTAATTAGGATCCATTAAAGGCTCTATTTCAGTGGAAGATGGGTTCATGCCATAAGAAATATACATTACTACAGGCATGGGGGAAACACAAACATCTTAGAAGTATAAGTATCCACTTCGAGCAGTCGTTTTATATGGAATCAGTTGTGTTGTAGGAATAGTGACATTAAGTGGATGCCAGTTCTTTGAATAAGGTTAGATTGTTAAAAAGATAAGTAATGATTATTTTAAAGTAAGAAGGCTGTATAGTTTGCAGTAGACAACCGTGTTTAAATAAATTTTTTCACATAGTGGGAATAATATTCCCCTCTCTTATCAGTGGGTTTTTCAAGCTTAGAAGCCTGTATCAGTAAAATAGCTAAAAGGTAAAAGAAAACCTGGGTCAATTGTTGGAATGATTATGGTGCACTTGGCTTTCTTCCTATACTTCAGAGTGGAAGAACCACTCTAAAAAATGAAGTTCTCCATTTTAAAAGCATTGAGGCTCTGTGGGTTGCCTTTAAATCCTGGCTCCACCACATACTAGCTAGTTGCAGGACCCTGGACCTCAGTCTTCATCTGCAAAGTGGAGATAGTAGCAATACCTACCTCACAAAGTTGTGGTGAAGATAAATAAGTGGACACTTGTAAAGTACTTAGAAAAGTACCTAGCACTAAGTGCCCCAGAAGTATTAGCTAATGCCGTCGATACTGGAGATAACAGTGTGACGCTTATGTGCACACAAGGAGGCAGTCTACTCTGTTTTGAGTCGTGGCTCTGCCCAACCAGGTGAGTTAGCAAGTTTTTTGACTTCTCTAAGTCTCATCTCTCAGATAAGATTTCTTATTTAAAATGTGGGTGCAAGTAGCACAAAGCTCATGGAGCTGATGAGAAGATTAAATGAGGTGATGCATGCAGAGCATTAAACATGATGCTTGGATTATTGGAATTGCTTAGTAGGAGTTTTTCCAACATTTTCTTCTAGAATTCTTATGGTTTCATGCCTTAGGTTTAAGTCTGTTATCCATCGTGAGTTGACTTTTGTGAGAGGTGAGAGATGTGGATCCTGTTTCAGTCCTCTATTAATAAATGTGGCTATCCAGTTTTCCCAGCACCCAGACTGACCCAATTCTAAACCTAGTATTTCTCCTCTGCCAAATAAGAATTAATAACATTGCCTATGACGAAAAACTGTTTGGAGGATTAAATAACACATGTGAAATAGTGACATGGAGCCTAAGCTTGAGTACAGGGAGTCCTCCCTCAAAAACCATTAGTCCCCTTCTGAGCAGCAAGTGCAGACCTCCAAGATCCCAAAAGTTCATGCACTATTCAACTTGAGTTGTCTGTTTCTACCTCCCAGGCTAGTTTGAAATAAAACTTCATGGGTACTTAAATGGCCAGGGATAAATTATATCTTTCCAAAACAGCTTTTCCCAGCCCTCTGAGAGTTCTGAAGAAAATCTCCTATAATCAGTAACTTAAAAACAGCAAACCCCTTATTACTAATGTAAAATGCATCTTCACAGTAGAGTTAATGGCTTTGGCAGTCAGACTTGATTTCAATGGTGAAATTAGATTTTATATTAAGATTCTAGATGCCAAAGGACAACTGTCTTTCCTGTGATCTACATTCTAATTTAAATACAATTAGTGATAAGATTAGCAAAACCAAAAATAATCTGAATGGAGCCCTATTCCTCGCCACCCCCCCAGTCGTGATATCAGTTGAAATGCAGGAATTTTAAGGTCATTTTCAGCCCATATATTAAGTAACATTCAATCTCTTCCTAGTATTTAAGAAAGTGGATTAACTCATCAATATCCCCAGTAACTGATAGGCCCATAAGAGGGAATGAAAGAGTATATATGCTTTCCTGAGTATTTAACTACTAGAGAGTGATTTTGCCTATGAAATGTACTATGGTTAAATTCTATACAAAATGTGAAATTTTAAACTTGAAATAGCACTCTATTAAATGTATTAATAGAATCTCTATGTGCAAAATTTAAAATAATGAAAAACATCCCAAATTTAAAATTCTTCCAGAATCTCATAATTCTAAATCTAGTCTACATGAATTAAAAACCGTGATTATGCCATAACCACAAAGCAGTGCCACTTTAGCTGGCTTCCAGAAATACTCGTTGTCCCTTGTCAGTCAAAACTGGCACAAACCAATGGCATCACAAATTTGCGATCATAAGCCTCACAAGTATAACTGGACAGCTTGCTACTGTCGGGAGCGTAGAACCATAGAAGGCAAACGTGGAAACAGGTCGTCAGGGCAAATCCCCTCATTCTATAGGGTTGAGACATTCCATTGAAGGGACCTAGTCTCTGCTTTGAAAAGATGCTGAAAATGCTTGAACTCCACATACTAGGGAAAGCGTTAGTAATTATCACCTGAGGACACATATCTTAAGGAATTACAGGGATCAGAGACTATGGAAAAAGTAATCAAAGGAATGTCTCCTGGTGCTATTAATAGTATCAAAGCAGGTACTGAGTCACGACAGGCTGAGATGGTTCCATTTCCCCTCTCACTTTAAACATAACTGGACATAGGACGGGAGTTCTTGCCTAATTGAAAAACAGGAAACATTTGCTACTAATCACCCATTGCTAAGTAAACTGTTAAATACTCGTATCTGACAAAGGGATAGTATCTAGAACATGTAAAGAACTCTCAAAACACAATAGTATAAGAACAAAAAAACCCAGTTAGGGCATGAGCAAGATTTGAAGAGATATTTCACTAAAGAGGATACACAGATGACAAATGAGCACATGGAAATACGTTCCATACCATTAGTCATTTGGAACTGCAAATTAAAACCATGAGATATCACTACACACTTATCAGAATGGCTAAAA
>CAUYRT010046046.1:0-11860 GCA_963574885.1 Lepilemur ruficaudatus
GAATGTGAGAGAGAAACCACTCAAGGTCACCTGGTGATCGCGATGGAGCAAGATAAAAACGAGATCACTGCATAATCAAGTCTAAACAAAAATAAGAACACTGTTTATGGCAGCACAATTCACTATTGCTAGGTCGTGGAAACAACCCAAGTGCCCGTCAATTCATGAGTGGATTATTAAAATTTGGTATATGTTCACAATGGAATATTACTCAATTTTAAGTAATGACAGTGAGCTAGCACCACTTATATTATCCTGGATTAAGCTTAAGCCCATTATTCAAAGTGAGGTGACACAAGACCCGAAGAATGGGCCCCACTTGTCCTCACCATCAAACTGGTATTGACTGATTAACACTATGGTGCTCAAAGGGTGGGAGAAAACACTACGGAACTTGGGGGTGGGGCGTAAACCCATGTCTGAATGACATGGGGGGCACTGTGGAGGGGTGGGATGTGCTTGAAAAGTAGTTGGGGAGTAGAATTAGGGGTCTCAATAGGGGAAAGGAATTCCTCAAAAACTGATTCATGTGATTTACTTAATCTCTTTACATCTTAGTTTCCCTATTTATAAAAACATGGATCATAATAAATTTTTCCCTCATAGAGTTGTTGTGAAAATTAAATGAATTAACATGACTAAAGTGTTTAGACTCATACTGGCAGTAAGTGTTCAACATGTTATGTTAGTTATCTTGAAGATATTGATGGGATAAAATATCTGAAATACTCAGCGTGTGATGAAACTAGCGCTTTCATATATAGCCAGGGGCACTGACAACTTAGGGTACCTTATGAAAGGTGATTTTGCAACACACTTAGGAGACACAAGATGCTCATTTCCTTTAACACAATTACCCCACTCCTGGGAGCTTTTGCTACAGAAATATCTGAAGGAAAAATAAACAGCTAAGTGTATCGTAACTGTAGCATTATTTCTAATTTTAAAAATGGAAGCAATCTAAATGTCTTCTTTTTTTAGTAGAATAGCTAAGAGAATTGTGATACATGTACTATAAATGTTATGAAGAATATGTGTAAAGCAAAAAAAAAATCTATGCTTTAGCTTGGTAAAGATTATGTCTGCGATGTGAAGAAGGAAAGCATTTGATATGCTAGTGGTAGAATTTCATTTTCAGTTTCTATTTGTGTGTATTTGCTGTAATGTAATGGGTGTAATAGATTTAAATTATTTTTCAATAAAACACTACATATTCCCTCCTTTGGGCTTTTACTTGAAAATTAAAGCTGTTTAACATATGTACCCTCAATTCACCCTACCTACTTGTCAAATTGCCTATGTATTATCTGTTGTTATTATATCTTCTCTTTCTCTCCCATCTCAGAAATGAGTATTCCTCCTCCTTTCAAAATCAATCCCATTCATGTACCTTGATTGCATTCCTTCCCTTCTGCTCCAAACCTCTATCACCCTCTTTCAAACTTGGAGTTTGGACACTTTTTTGCCACCTGGCATCCTTTCTCCATTCTCTATTAACAGCTCTCTCATTTTCCTCCAAGGAATCATGCCCTTTTCCATTCTTAGCCCATGTGCTTCCTCGGGGCTCCATCTCCACTCTCAGATCAATGAGTGAACTCCATTCCCATCAGCAATAGGCCTTTGACTCCGGCCAAGCAAGTCCAAGCCAGGACTGGCAGGACTTCCAGGACTTTGCTTAAGCAGCTGGGTAAAAGCCTATTCTTTTGATATCACTGGGTTTGAATTTGGGAAGATAAAAGGCTGAAACTACTACAGCTAATTTGCTGAAAATGAATCCACCACACAGAGGAAAGTAGAATCAAGCCAAGAGGTGCTAACGGCACTGATTGAATCCTTAATCTATCCATGCCTGAAGCTTGAACTGTCCCCATAGATTATTTAGTTATGTAAACTTTGGGTTGTTTTTTCTGTCACTTGGGACCAAAACATCTCTAATAAACATATCTGAATTTCTCTCAGTCTGCTACCCTTCATTTTGTGGTCTAATTCTTGAAAGAGTAGAAGATATTTACTGTTTCCAATTCTTATATTCTACTCATTCCCTCATCTACATATCTACTCTCTTGAAAGTCTCAAAGGATCTCCCTGCACCTAATTTAAATAGCCATTTCTCAATTCTTGTATTCCTTGTTTACATAGAAGCACCATAACTAATCAGCTTCCATATTCTGAAAACTTCTTCTTTTGGCTTCTATCCCTGAAATCTCCCCAGACCATCCTCTGGCTTCTCTGCCTCCTGCTGCATTCAAGTATAAGTGTTCCCCAAAGTTCTTTACCCTTTTCCCAGTCTACCTTCTCTACTTCAGCAATGGCGTCCCTCCTTTCAGTCCCACCTGTAAATACCTTTTACTTAGACAATTGCAACAGTCCTTCTCATCCCCAAGTTAGCACTATAGCTCTGTTCTCTTCTTCAAACAGATCCACACACAGCTCCGTGTGTGTCATTCCTTATTTAAAATTTGATGCCTCTCCCCCTGCATTGCCTACGAATCAAGGCAAAACCCTGGTATTCAAGGCTGACATTTCAAGTTTCTCCATGATTTTGACCCAATCCACTGTTCCAAGCCCTTTTCTGTTTAACTCAGATCTTAACTTCATGTGTCTTCTCATACTATTCCAAGCACCTGGAGGAGTTCATGTCTGATTTGAAAGCCCAGAGTCTAGAAGAATCCCAGGTAGATATAATACACTCATCATGAGTGTGATGAATGAGTGAGTGAGCAAATGAATGAATGGGTGGGTGCTTCTGTCTCCTCCTGCATCCCATTGCCAGTGCTCCCTCCTCTCCTGATTCTGTCCTGCTGCCAACCTGACTCAGGGAAAATTTCTCTCCCACTTTATATGGTTTTCTGGTTTCATTCCTTCTGCAGATGCTACTGCTTGCTGGCTGCTGCCACTCAACAGTTTTGACTCCATTTTTTGATGATATAACACTCTGAGTTCTCAACTGTCTAGGCTTTTGAGCAAGTCCCAGCTATGCTTTTGAGGAAAGGCTTGGCACTGCTTGGTCTCAGTTCTGTATGGAGATGGTAGTTTCCCCGGTAAGCAGGGGTAGAGGAAACTCTTATAAACAATTATATCTTAACTGGTGTCTGAAGGGTATGCATCTCTTCAGAGTTAATGGAACAAAATGCTTGCGTTCTAAAGATCACTAAGGATCTCAAATCTGAATTTTCTACCAGGTGGCTATTGGAAAATAAAACTAACTATCCATTAAGCTAATCTACCCTGCCATATTCTAATTCCAGAGTCAGCCAACAAGCCTCTGATTATAATGTGGATACACAGGTCCCATTAAGTTTTCTTGGGAATTGAATTTCTCAATGAATATTACTAGCAGCATCCTGGTTATAGGGTTTTAAAAAAAACAACATGAGACTATTTAGGTCACATTATACAAATGAGTGTACTTCTAAACTTTGTTTATACATGTAATCATATCTCCTGACAGAGTCATACCTCAATCAGTTTAGAAAATTTGAAAATGTCCAGAAAAGTTTGTAATACAGGCTCTATTTGGTAAAGAATATCAACCTCCTACACAAAAGACAAGAGCCAATAAAAAGAGAAGGACATTCTACAGAGACTGTATTGCAAATCTTTTACTCTTGTGACTCGGCCCCTGCATTTGGTTTCTGGGCAACAATGCAGAGGTCTGCAAGGTCCCCACTTCTGCCATTGCCTCCAGAGCTGTAGTTAAGCCATGACCCTCTGAAACTCCCCCAGGGTTCTACCTCACAGCGGTCTGCAAGAAAAGTCACTGGAACCAGAGGAGGTGTGGGATGGCCAGGCAAAAAGACTAGTTCATGTCAATTTCCTTCCTCTTTCAATAGAACTGACTAGGAAGGCTTCCATTGGCATCCACTGTTTTCCTGGGGGTCAAGAAAAATCAAAATCACTTCTTTGAATTTGATAACTATGCTCCTCTCTTTTATCTGGGATGGCACAACTGAAAATTGACGTATTAAAGCAGTTAAGTGCTATGTATATATTACTATTATTGAAAAAGTAAAAGCCTGGAGTCCAGTTTCTATTAAGGATTGTTATAAGAAATGTCTTCACATTTCTGGTAAAGCATCTGGCAAAGAGCCACTTGTCCACTATGCCCTTTGAAATGCACATTGTATAAAATGCCTTATGATAATTCCTCCCAGAACACAGCGTTAAGAGAATTACTTGCCTCGCTTGAAAAGATGGTCTGCTTCCTTACAGAAGCATTAGGGAACCCCTTGGGTTTCTCTTTGCGCCATTGCTGCCAAGACTCTCAGGATGACCCTGGCTTGGCTGCAGTAGCCTCCCTTGCCCACAGTTTCATGGCCCTGCCCAACTGCTTGCCATCCCCATGCTATATTATTCTTGAATGGTTCCATTATTTTATCTTGCCCTTGATTCCAGCTCATTCTAAGTATTTTCAAAGTATATAAAATGTAGATAAAATAAACTTCAAAAACCTAAAACAAATGAAGTTATAGATACAATGACCTAGGGCCATGGAAATGATGGGTATTCCCTGGTCACTGGATGTTTTCATGTAGAGGTTGGATGGACATCTGGCAAGGATGCGATATAAGGAATGGCCTAAATTATGTCATGGTTTTAAGGTAAAGGAGAGACAAAGCAAATGAAAGGTGATAATTAGGGTGGGCTTGTTTCTTCCTGCTGTATTCCTTAGTGTTTTCATCTAGGACATCACACCATGTTCCAGGAAGATTAATTATAGTAGATAAGCTCATTCCTGTGGTGTCTTCCAGAGGGGAGTCCCCAAACCTTGGCTGGTTTTGTAACCAGAATATTACACTGTATTCTATTGTAAGTAGTTCATAAATTTGACTTATAGACCCTTTAAAATCCAATAAAGGCTATAAACTCTCTCTTTCTCCAGACAAAGGAACATCTGCAGATAAACTAAAATGTGCAGATAATACTAAGGTATTCAATGACCCTCTGAAGCCCATCAGTGGATCCCCTAGTTTGATAACTTTGGTTCCAGACCCATGGTTGGTGTATGTCTATGGAGCATGGAAAGGAAGAAAAACAAAGTATTAGCGAGTTTAGGCCAATTGCTGAAATATGAGCCAACTATCAAAAGTTGACTCCATCTTTTATTCTTTGACAAAGTAAAATGGCTTCCCAAAGCACCTGGGTCCACTAATGAGAGTGATGGGATATGAGTACATAGATGCTAATAAATGAATTATTCACAAGTGAATAATTCAGAAGTGCCCATCTGCTGGACTGAGCTATCACATTAAGTGGAGAGAAGCTCACGCCCTTATTTTTGCTAATGTAGGGCTCCTATTGAGATCATGAAAGTCATTTCCAACAGCACGCTCCTTAAAGTAGGCACAGAGATTAAAAGACTCCCAAACAGGCAGTACCATGGTGTGCTAGAGAGAGGATGAGATTGGAAGCAGGGGTCACAAACTTGGTGGCTTCGAGGGCAAGGTAGGGAGAATAGCGTAAAACAATAGCAAGTAAGGAGCATGGTGGTTCCTGGAGAATCACCTTCCCAAGTGCTTGCTGTCCTACTTCATGAACAACTGTTCTTGATCCATCTCCCACAAGATTATCTGCAGCCAGTTTTTGCCATCTCTGGAGTCACATGACTGTAGGTTGAAACCCAGGTTGGTCTGCCTGTTACTAGTGGGTGACATTGGGAATGTATTATGACCACCTCGAGTCTTAGTTTCCTTTGCTGTGCAATAGGGACTACAAAACCTGTCCTTGAACAATCATCATGAAATTTGCAATAATGTATATAAAGTGCCTGGCACTGGACTTAGTACATACTATAAAATGTAGCTATCATTAGGCGCCAGCATCTAGCAGTGCATGCCCATCTCCCTAAAAATTTATAATACATAGGAAGGTAGAAATGAAGTTTATGAGAGACCTCTAAAGCTCTTTGAGTAACTATAACACCTATTTAAGCTGAGTCCTCTTGCTAAGATGACTTGTTAAGATTCAGGAGTTACCTGGCCAATAATACTCAACCTGTCAAGGATTGTGTTAGACACAGAGGAGTTCTGCAAGGGACCAAAAAAAAAATACAACCCTCACACGGTTTTCTGGGCTCTGAAGGGTACAGATCCCTGAAAGGGGTTCCCCAACAGCCCCCACAGCAGCTGATACATTGGCAGAGATAAATTAACTAGAAGGGCAAGAACTAAGTGATATGGAGGGAAAGTGGGCCAAGTACAACAACTTTTAGCACCATTGCTAAAGATGCTGCTCTCAGCTTTGACAGCTGAAAGGCCCATGTGTGTCTCTTCTCCTGGGTGACTCAAGTGAGCCAGGAATTGCAAGTATAAGGTCAAATCTTACCTTTATTTAAATGTTCGATATTTTGTTTATCAAGGATTTTTGCATTAATTTAATTTAATTTTTTATTTACTATTTATGAAAACATTATTTATCTTGATTACTGAGTTTTGGGCAACCACCCCTTAAATTTTTCACTGGAATTCCAGCTCTGCTCTTCTCTTCTGAATTTTAAATTGCTGACATATAGGGGTGTTTCGTTCAGTGATTCGCCAGAAAGACTTACACACTCAATAGGAAGTTATACTCATAGTTAAGACTTATTACAGCAAAGAATACAGAGCAAAGCAGCAGGAAAATGATATTCATTGGTGGAGTCCAGAAAGGTCCAGCATAGACTTCTGGCATCCTCCCTTGTCAGAGGACACATAGGAGTGCTCTCTCTCTCTTACTATGAACTTGAGGTCCATGTGTGGAATGACCCTGCCTAGGGCCACCGCTTTGAGTTCAGAGACGAAGGTCCTTATGAGGGGGGGTGATGCTTGTCACATAGACATATCTTGCTACACAGCCATTGCTACATAACCGGCAGTGGCAATAGAAACTCAGGACTGGAACAATAAAACCAGGTACACATCATCAATATTGATGTTTATGCAAAGCAACTTGACAAGGCAGCATGGAATGGTCCATCACTCCAGGTGTATATAACAAAGTCATCAATCACTAATCACCAGCCCAAAGAACACTTTGAGGGCCACATTTCTGGGGGTTGATGAAGGGTCAATGGTGGTTCTTTCGGAGACACACAAGGAGAAAGCAACCAGACTTACGGTGTTAACTCTTTTCTCACAAGGCATTGTGTGAATAATCAAAATATCACCTTTATTACAAGTAGTGGTGGTGCTAAATTGTGCCCATGGAAGAACATGCCTGGGACCTATGTCAATAGATTTCCTACTATTTCCTTGAAGCCTAGACCTTGAAGTAACCTACCTGTGGGATAATCTGAGTCAGTAGAGGGGAAAATTAGCTGTCCAGGTAATAGAGATATCACTGCTTTGCACAACTATGAATCCCCGAAAGTGAGGACAGAGGGTGACGGCCTTCAGAACCTCTATGTAGAAGTCCTTGGGCCTCCTTCCCACATTCTGTCCAGAAGGACAGTGAGAGGAGAGCGTAACCATCCCTTGTGCGGAGCATCCCAAAAAAGAGAGAGGATAGGCACGAGCTCATTCCTTTATCTGGGTTTAACAGATAAACTCCCCTCTAAACTAGGGAAGAAGCAAATGAAGAGATATAAGAAACAGGCATATTTTCCCAATACTGGGCATTTGGGAAGATTTTCCAGTAGAAACACGAGAGCAGGAGTGTATGTCACTGACGGGAATAGCACCAAAACCATGTTTATCCCTGAGAACAAAGTTCCCTCCCACATTTCCAGTAATGGGCAGAATAACATCTCCTCTGGCCAGAGTCCAAAATCATTTCTCCTATTCTCCGTGTGGCTTGAGATGAATTCCCACATTAGGCCCACGCCCCTTTGGCCCTTCCACAGAAAGCCACATTGCACTGAGAACCCAGCTCTCAGGCAGCTTCATGTGTCTCCTCAACAACTGCAGTTGACGGCACAGAATAAGGGTTAGCAAACTACAGCCCAAGGGCCAAATCCGACCCTCCACCTGTTTTTGTGAATAAACTTTTACTGGAACACAACCAATGCCCATTCGTTTTCATGTTGTCTGTGGCTGCCTTAGCACGGCAATGGCAAATTTCAGTAGTTGCAAGAGAGACCAAATGGCGTGCAAAGCCTAAAACTGGTATTATCTGACCCTTTATAAAACAAAGTTTGTAAGCCCATAACGTGGACAAAGAAAAGCACTTTTGTCATTATTTATGCCACCAATGCTCAAAGAATCAGACATGTAAGCAGAGTTTCTAAATCAGCTACAAGAAAATAAAAGTAAATTGGTATTTTACTGATATCTCATTATTAGAACAAGTTGAGAAAAAGTCCAGCAGAGATAAGAAAAAAAAATTAACCAGTTAAGAGATAGACAGGGTCTTGCTCTGTCCCCACGCCAGAGTGCAGTGGCAGGATCATAGCTCACTACAGTCTGGAACTCCCGGGCTCAAGTGCTCTTTCTGCTTCAGCCTCCCAAGTAGCTGGGACCATAGGTGTGTGCCACCACACCCTGCTAATTTGTGTATGTGTGTGTGTGTGTGTGTGTGTGTGTGTATAATATTTTGTAGGGATGGGGTTTCACTATGTTGCTCAGGCTGGTCTTGAACTCCTGGCCTAAAGTGATCCTCCCACCTCAGCCCCCAAATATAGGCTCTTTTCTTGAATTTGAGTGCATGTAAATTCAAGCTGCCTTCTTGATTTGAGTTAGCTCAACTCCAAAAGCCTGAGCTCCTTGCAATTGTAAGGCCTTGTGAAAGTCAAAAGGGAAGTGTTCAAACACCTACAACGTGATGCAGATGGTTCTGGGGAAGAGATGGGTAGGGGGGAGTCAAAGCAAGGAGCAAAGATAGGATCAAGCAGTAATTAACATTGTCTATCTCTCCCCAGAAGGTGGAGTTACTTTTAAAATTTCTCTTATTAGACATATATTTTCCATTTTATTTATACCATTTAATGCCTTAGTAAACCCTTCTTTAAAAAGAAAAAGAATACGATAGCATGATAAATTATGAAATTGTATTGTACATACAAGCATTTCTACAGCCATTCCCAAAAAATTATCTTGTGCTGGTTGGTTGGTTTAGGTTTCTGTATTGTTTGTGGTTACTGTTGTTTTTAACTAAGTACAGATGTCTGGAAAACTGATGAGCTCTCAGACAGCTAGTCCAAATATAACTTCAGTATTCACTCAACCAAAATCATCTATCAACGGGCCAAGGCATTTTATTTTAATTATTCTATGTGTGTGCTATTAGTCAGACTCTAAAGTCTAATTTAGACTCTCAAAAGTCCATTTGTCAGGAGGCGAACACTGTCTCCAGTTGCCTTTTGAGTTTCCCAGCAACAGTAATAGACTTTTTATAGGTGATTAAATGTCTTTGGCATAAAAAAAATGCCTCTGATTGAACCAGGGTAATGGGCAAATGGGCAAATGGGCATTTTGGGCTGTTTTGTTTTTGTCTATGTTTAAAAATGTCCATAATAAAATATTTTTTAAAAACTGATTGTTGGGCTTAGATGGCTCAGTTTTGCATGAACAGCCACCCCCTATGCCATTGGTCTCAGCAAACTGGAGCTTATAATTTTCATTAGCCATCATTTCTGGGGTGGCAGCGGTGCAGAATAAATTAAGGCATTGAGAAGAGAACGGTGAACTCACTTCCCAATGCTTCAGAGTGGAGTGTGCCTTTGAGAGGCACTGCCAAACTCAGATTAAAATGAGAAAACATTCTGGGCAGACACTGTATGCTAATTACCTTGCATACATATCTCTTCAAAAGAAAGCTACTTATGAAATAAGCTCTTACCTGTAACCTGCTCCTCATCCTGTTAAGCTCCCGTATGCAAAGCCCAGTGCTGGATAGGGAGACACAAATGTAACATTTGTCTTTGGCAAACTGGACACCAAGAATAAGACAGGTAATACCTAGTCCCTGAAACATAGCACTACCCAGAGTCTTGGATCTATACTTCAACGACCAGAAATCAGCTTAGCTCAACTCAGGCCTAAAGTCATCAGTAGAGCACCTACTCTGTGTAAGGCTCTAGGCTTGATACTAAAAATATGAAGGACAAATTAGGGTACAGTCTCCATCCTTGGTCTCATGTAGAAGACAGATGACAAAAATCAATTATTTAACAGTGGCATGTGCAGAGTGCTATGGAATCACAGAGAAAAAGTTTGAAGAAGGCTTCATGAGTTAAAGTTAAACCATCTTGAAGAATGGTTAAGATTAGCAAGTGAGAAAAGATGGGAAGAAGCAGAATTATAAAATAGCATGGGTGGGTGTCAGAAATTATTTGACTAATAATACGACAATAATATAAAATTATCGCTAGCAGATGAGCTCTATGAGGGCATTCTGACTCTTTTGTTCACAAGTCCAGCTCACAGTAGACACTCATGAAGTGTCTGTTAAATGAACAAATAAATCCAGCTCTAAAGTGTTGCTGGAGTTCAGAGTTTATGGTAGGGAGTGACAATGAGGTAGCCAGGACAAAATCAAGGAGGCCTTGTAAGAAGCTTGGATTTTATGGTTGTGGGAAAACACCGAAGACATTTACAAAGAAGGCTGGCATGACTGGATTTGTGGCTTTGAGCTTCAGGGACAAGAAGGGACCTAAGGGGCACAAGACTGAGACAGAGAGACACGAGTTGTACAGCTGTTGCTACAGTCCAGGTGAAAGCTGACCAAAGTCAAATCCATGGAATTAGGTAGCAAATTAAATGTCCTAAAGCCACCAGAATGGCTAACATGAAAAAGACTGGCAATACCAAGTGTTGTCAAGCATATGAAGTAACCAGAATACTCAGCCTCTGCGGGTTGAGTATAAATTGAAAATATATGCAGTATAATTTCAAAAATTGGGTAGCTTCTACCAAAGCAGAACCCCACAATCCCACTTTTATTTATAAAACAGAGTGCTTATGTGCCTCCTAGGATGTCCCCACAAAGATATGGGCAAGAATGTTCCTAGTAGCACTGTTTGTCTTAGCTAAAATGGATAAATTGTGTTATATTCATGCAACAGCATACCAAAAAGACAGAGAAAAATGAATGTAGTGCCACTACACAGATAAATCTCATAAGCATCATGTTGAGTGGAACATTCCAGACATAGAAGACATATTCTGTAGAATTCCATATATAAAATTTCACAAACAGGCAAAATTAATTTACTGTGAAGAATTCAGAGTAGTGGCTGCCTTTGGGCATTGGGCAATGACAGAAGAGGAGGTGTCTGGATCCTGGTAAAGCTCTGTATCTTGATCTAGGTATGGTTACACAGTGTGCTCTCTCTATAATAATTCTTCAAACTGTATTTTTACAGTTTGTGCAGTTTTATGAATTTATGAATTTTTTTAGTGTGGTTTTGGTTTCCTGGCTCAGGTATCAGGGTGGGTGACAGTATCCTGTGCTAGGGTGAGTGTGAAGGAAGAACAGTCAGACCTCACAGTAGCCAAGGCCCTTATTGCACTTGTGGCTTCTGGCTGCCCTTGGTGGCTGTCAGGTATCTCGGCAAAGTCATATCATAACCCCACGGTCATGGAGATCCCCTTCCCTAGAAATCCGCCCTCAAGGCTGTGCCCTCCTATTTCTTGCACTCCTAGAGCCGGTGCCATTCCTCCATGAGGGGCAGTTTCCTCCAAGAAGAGGAGCCTATCTTTACGGGACCCCAACCTCTCTTTGATTCCACATGGTCCTTTGGCAGTGGGGGATGGGCTAAGACAAGCAAGCACGATCTGATCCACTAAGGTTATTGCCATAAAGATGACAAGAATATCTTCTTCTAGACCACTGGGGGCTCAGAGGACTGTCTGGAGTTACATGGTGGTGGGCATGGGGAACAGACACACCTAGGAACTCCTCATCCTTTGCCTGCCTGTGCCTCTCTTCTGCTCAGAGGGTCTCA
>CAUYRT010046047.1:0-18731 GCA_963574885.1 Lepilemur ruficaudatus
CCTGCAGATTGGAGCCAAACTCAGCCAAGCCCAGTTTAGATCAGCAGACCCTCAGCTGACTCCCAGACACAGGAGTGGAAATAAATTATTGTTTTAAGCCACTGAATTTTCAAGTGGCTCGTTAATGCAGCGTGATAGTGACAACAGTTGCTTAATACATATATCATCTCGGCAGATTTCACAATTCTGAGGTAGTTGTTGTGAACTCAAAGGCTCCAGGAGGTAATGCAACTTGTCCAGCCTCACACAAGAGTGAGCTCTAGGACTGAGGCTTAGTCTGTCTGTAAAGCCCAGATTTTTAACTTCTGTACCAAACTGCTTCTCAGCAAATGTTTGCTGGATAAATGGATGAGCAAAGGAACAAACAAATAACAACCCACCTACTGGGGCCAAAAACATCAACTGCACTCACTCAGACTCACACTCAGGGCCTGACCACCGTAAGGACTGGGCACACTCATCATTGTCCCCAAAGAGGCTCACTTTCCTTTTATGAGGTGTCTGCTGCACAAACAGCTTGCCCAGAAAGTGAATCCCCTTCATGCCAGGACAACAAAAACAAAAACACTGCACTAGAGTGGAAAATAACCACAGCCTGTCAGACTCCGTGGCATGCCGATGGCCTTCATGGTCCAGCAGATGGTGTCAAGGATGTGACTTCCCGAGGTTCACAATGGGCAGTCCACAAAGTCCTCATCTAAATGGGTGACACAGAGTCCCACAGCTGATCTGCGCCTTGGTGGCTGGTTCATAGCAGCTGCCGGAGAACCGTTTGATTGGTACAGCTTCCCCTCAGAACCAATGGAATTCGAAATAATTCATTGCCTTGCTCTACTTGGGGTGGGAACAGGCAGACCATTGGAGAGGCCACAGAGGTTTCCCTGTTCAAGTGTGAGAGATTAAGATGTTCAGACCTTCACCCCTCCCCCTTTGATTTGGCATCTCAAAATGACCTGAAATAAAATTGGTGGTAAAAGTAAAATACTCGAGATTTAGATCCTGCTTTTGATTCCACAAAATACCTTAAAAGTTCTTTCCAATCCAGTAGGAAAAAACAGACAAAGAATATGAACATTCTATTTAGGGAAGAACAACTGCAAACAGCTAATAAACATACGAAAAGATGCTTGGTCACAGTGATAATTAAAGAAACGCAGATTAAAACAAAAATGAAATACCATTATTTTTCCTTATCAGGTTGGTGAAAATGGAAAGGGTTGATAATTTCCAGTGTTTGCCCATAGGGAAGGGGCACCCTGTTATGCTGCTGATGGAGCCATCCGCTGGTGAAACGTTTTGCAGGACAATTTGGCAATATCCATCAAAATTTAAAACTTTTTGGCCAGTCCATTCTATTACTAGGAACTTACTCTCTGTTACATGCCCCCAAATATGCCAAGATAGGCACATGAGTTTACCAAAGCGTGTCTATAATAGTAAAAAGCTAGTAATGCATCGGTGTCTGTGAGCAGAGAATGCGGTTAACAGTCTGCGGCGCATTCAAACAGTGGAAGACCATGCAGCAGTTACCTGGAGGGGTTTGTTCTGTAGGGACTGACGGTCCAACACCTCGGTGCCAGCTTTGTTGTCAAGGGACAAACACAAGGTGCACAGCAGAGGATAAAATGACCTCTTTAGTGTAAATAAAACATGGATCCAAATTTTTTTTTCCTGGAAAAACAACAAGAAACTCTTAACAGTGGCCACCTGTGGGGAGAGGTGACAGGGGCGCTAAGGTGCGTCACGTGTTCCATCGTCTCTTTCTGTGCTCCTCGCGCTTTCTGACCGCGCACATCTATTTCTCTTAAGGCTAACAGGAGTTATTTAAGCAGTGAGATTAAAGGCCATTTTTGTTTTCCTTACCCTCGCGTGCATCACTAATCTGATAAGTGTTACAATCTATCGTACTATCGAGTGTTAATTACACTGTGTTCACACGCCACGTCAGCCAGGGAGGCGAGGACAGTCACACACGCACGTGGAAGCAGCCCGTGTACGGGAAAGGACCTGGCCAGGAAAGGTTTTCTGAACACTCCTGTGGGTTGCTTTGGTAAGCCCAAGTTGTTCTTTCCTGGAGGAAACCAGAAAAGAAAACACTGGGGCTTTGGAGGTTGAAGGAGACGGTGAAAGTCAGGATAGAATAGATGCTTTTATGTGCGGCCTCGAAAGCAACGATGGGGATGGAGACAAAAGTCTGCCAGTGCTGAAAGGACGTCCTGTGCCTTGCAGATGACAGAGAGTGGCAGGGACCCCAGGACAGCTATGGGAGGAGCCCAGTGAGAGGGTCCCACTGGATTTGAGGGGCATGAGCAACAGCCCCCAAGGGTGGCTGGAAAGTTCTGGAAGCCACCTCAAAGGGGTGGACATGATGCAATTCTCCCCATAGTTAGGCAGGTTGAAGAGGAAAAATAGAGGTACCTATTTTTCCATCCCAAGTGGCCAGGTTTATTTTCCCATGGGACTCTAAGCTGTGGAGTACAGGCAGCCCCTCTGTCTCCTGTGCCACTCAGCACCCAGCACAGTGCCTGCCGAGCAGTAGGACCTGTTTGTGGGACAAGTGGGATGTTGACACCATGTGCTCAGGCTGGCCTCTCAGGCTCCTGACACCTTCTTCACATTTCACATGTGAAGATTCCTGCAAAACTGCAACCAGGTACCCTTTAGAGCCTGGAGTCTGCTAGCAGAAGTTATTTATACATGCAAAGAAGTTCAAAGAACTCCTCCTGGAAAGCCTGACCTATTTCACCAGCAAGGTGGTATCTGAGCAATAAAGATTCATTTGACTCTATTAGATCAAATGTAAAAATAAAATTAAAATTAATTAAAAACGACAGCATATAGCTCCTTGCAAAAACACCTTTGATGTGCATTCAGCACATCGAACAGCCAAAGTTAGGGAAGGCAATGAGGTTTCAATTATCTCAGCTACTGGCGGAAAGAGATAACATGGATAAAAGAAATCCACAGATAATCAAAATTAAAAATCCTTTATTCTTTTTCTCCATTTCAACTTTGTTCCTAATGCACTCTTGTGAGGACTTACAAGGAATGCTCAGGTTTGTTTAATCTTCTCTTCCATCCCTTTTTCTATGGCGGCAGAGGTGGCCTGCCCTGAGAGCCTCCTGTGTGTCAGAGCAGAGCTGGGCTGGACAACCTGTGTTTGCTCCTCCAGCTCCTTTCTCTACCCTCTCCTGCCCTTGTCTGTGCCCCAAGAAGTTGGCCTTCAGGCATGATATCACTGGTCTTCCTTTCCCTCTGACTTCTGCTTGGATTTAGCCAATGGGAGGCACCAGCCTCAGAGGACAGGAGGAGAGAGAGGCCGGGAATTTATTTCCCTAACCCTCCCTGCTAGGCTGTGAGTTAGTAGTGGTTTCTTCCTTCTTCTTAAAGCCATGGCTCCCACCTGGCATCTCCTCCTGTAGCTACGGCTCTCTCTCAGTAACTACTCCCACCCTTCCCATTGAGGCCCAGGGGGTGGTGCTGGTCCCCTACTGGGGTGCTGTGCTGTCCCTTAGCAGTTTCCTGAAACCCTGCCCTTCATTAAACCCTCCTCCGTTAGCCCATTTGAGTGTGCCATCAGTTTCTCACACTTACCTTTTATTGTTTCATTCAGTGTCCTCATTTTCCAGAGAGCCTTAAAGGGGATAACTGACTTGCCCAAGGTCACACTACTAAGGAATTGGCAGAACCAGAATCCCAAGCCATGGCTGCCTGATGCTAAAGCTTGGAGATCTGACAATTTGATTACACCACTGAGAACCCAAAGCAATTGGTGAGAATTTGCAAATGGTAGAATCTGCAAGAGAACCATTTGAAAGTTGCAACTCACAGTTGAAAGGATTCAGAAAGCTGGGTCTTTAAGACTGTCTGTGCCATGTTTGTCTGGATGTGTTAGGAATCCTGCCTTTCTCATCAATGACTTTGTCTCTTCAATTCCAACTCCTAAAGGTCCTGCCTCAGTTGTGGCTCCTAGACTCTGAACCGCACACGGGCCACCTTCAGATTTCATGGCTGCCATTGAGATACAGGGATTTTTGGGGATGGGGTTTGGCAGTGAGGCAGAAACTCAGGTAACTAATCAGTCCTTATTTATCCCTCCATCTGTTCACTGCACATTTACTAAGGGCCTATGGAGTGGCCCAGATGAGCAGGACCTGGCAGGAAATCTGCAGAGCTCCTAGTGTGACCACAGTGGATGGCACCTTACCTAGCCAGGGTCAGTGGTAAATGCTTCCAGGAGAAAGTAGTCCCTTAACTGCATTTTAAAGGATGAGTAGGAGTGGGCATGGTGAGGGTCTGGGACACAGTGCAGTGAGTGAAGGCAGGGACATTCCAGGCAGAGGAGGTGGCCAGAGCAAGAGATGATGTGCAGGAAATGCCAGAAGCTCAGCATTTCTCATCACGGGATGTGTCCAGGTGGTAGGAGATGGGCTGGATGGGCACACAAGGACCAGTCATGGTGGCTCTATTCCCTGTACTAAGGAACTAGGTAGGCCTCTGTTATGAGACTGAGGTCCAGGGTCTGGGCCAGACTAGTAGCCTCTAGATCTGATATGCCACTTCTTAGAGAACGTATTTAAAAATTTTTCAAACCTATTTAGAAGAGAATAGTTCAGTGAACCCCTATAGACTCACCACTCAGGATGCTGTTCCTTAATTTCCTCCAGTTTCAGATCTAGATCGGACCTAGTGCCTGGCGCTCACCAGGCCTACAGGTGCAAAGGTCTCAGCTAGCAGGAAAGGACACCAGCCAGAGGTGCTTCCTGAAGACCGAGAGAAACAATGGCAAGCAAATACTGATCCCTTTGCTTCTTTTCACCTGCACTGTGGAAGGGTGGAGGGTGGGGGGCCCACAGCTAATGCAATGAAAGTAATAAATGAGAAAGAGTTAACACACATCTTTGACACCTGGGCTGCCAAACCAACTGCCAGGAAGGTTGAGCCTCCCCAAGTAGCAGTGTCTGGAGCAAACGAGAATACGCAGGTTACCAGTGCGGGTCATGCAGAATCTCCGCCTGACCCATTTTCAAGGCCACTGCACGAGCTGTTCAGAAGGGAAAATGTCAGACTGAATTTGAGGCCAAAGAGCATTCCAGCTCCACACATGCTATCATTAAGAATCATCACAGATAATGTGGTTTTAATTAGAAGGGTTGAGATCCTGGCAAGCGTTCAGAAGGCTTGCCATCTGAGACTCCGCAGCGTCGTGGGCGCAGACAGCCTGCAGGATGTGAGCCTGCTCAGGTGCAAGAGTTCAAGCCTTCCTCCTGCTGACACCTGGGAGGGGAGGGGTCACTTGCTCCATGGTGCAGGCTGAGTGGATGGGAAGTTTGGTGTTATCCTCCTCATATTGCTGAGGAGGGGAGAGAGAGGTTTGGTGGCTTGTCACATGCTGAGATGGAAAGAGTTTTGGAGTCACACAAACAGGCTTTTCTATCAATTACTGATGAGGAGTCCTTGGCCAGATGCATAACATTGCTAAGCCTTGGTTTCCTTATGTGTAAAGTGGAGACAACTGCACCTACATTCTGCAGGGCCATCCGAAGGGCTAAGTGAATGAATGCCCCTCCACACTGGTACAGGCAACCCGGGCACACTGGATGCTCAGAAAGCATCTCTTCCTTCCCTTTTCCTGCCTCCCCACGCTAGCAGGCAGAGGGGCCTCCATTCCAACCTGTCCTTGTGAATCTAAAGGCTGAACCCCTTCAACAGCTCTACACAACCTCTCATCCTTCGTTTGCAAGGATCAGAACAGGGCTTTATTTCACAAGGGTCAAGTTTGCAGTAAGCAAAAGTGGCCTTGACTTGTAATACACCCAGTTCCCAAATGTGAGCAAAGTTTCCTGCCTGCAACTCTAAATCCCCTCAGCCTCCTGCCCCAGGGAATCTTTACTGACAGTGAATCCATTAAATACCAATAGATGGCTGGGCTTCTGAGCACACCGCATAAGCCGTGTCTGCTAACGCAGCCAGGGCTTAGGCGGATGCAGTTATTTCAACCAGGGAGGCTCAGGCAAAGCTGTTTGTCTCTTTTTAAGCAAGCGCTCCCCCACTGGCTCCCTAGCTTGCTAGCATGATGTGTCTGTCATTTTTTCATACAAGCCGCCCACTTCCCTCGGCAGGCGAATCATCTTCATGCTCATTTGAAGAGAAACAAGCCCAAGATGAGTCGTCTGAAGCTGGGTTTCTGTCCTGGCTCCTCCACCTACCAGCTGTGTGGCCAGGAATGACTTCTTTACTTCTCTGGTCTGTTCCAAAATGGGGATGATCTAATCTGTTTGGTTGACAAATGCAGACCATCTACAGTGTGCTCGGCCATATGCTCAGTGTTAGATGAGCTCATAGTTCTGAAAGGAGTTGGAGGGTGTCCCTAGGACAGAAGTAAGTATGCGGTAATGAGGATACTGCTTGGCACAAAGGAGGGTTTGGTCAGACTACTTCCCACGGCTCGGCTGAGGATCAAATAAGATACAGAAAGTAAAGAGTAAAGTACTGTTCAAAAGTAAACTGGGATGAATTCATCTCTCTGTGCACCTGTCCATCCACATGCTCTTTCATCCACCTAGCCGCCCCATTCAACAACAAATGTTTACTGTCTATTATGTGCCAAGTCCTAGGCATTGGACATATACCAATCAATAGAATGTAGGAAAATTCCTGCCCTCCTGGAACTTGCGTTCCAGTGAATCCACCCACGTATCCGTCTATCTCTATACCTATGATTTCAATCACCAAGTATCCATCAAACACCTGCTATGTCCTCACCACTGCAGTGGGCACTAAGAAGGTATTAAAAGAGACGAAAAACTAAGAACTTTATTTTGTTGTCATGCGGTCTAGTCACCCAAAATGGGCTGGCACCACACTGCATGCAAACAAGATCCCTGGGCTCTGAGAGGTCCCCTTCTGGCCACTTCTCAGACTCCCTCCACCCCCCATCAGACAGCTCTGTGATTCAGGAAACAGTTGAGAATTGAATTAGCGGGATAGACCAGGCACTACCCTCTGGAGGGCTGTGGGTGGCTGGAGGGCAGGGGCTTTACGTGGAGGTTTACAAATTTTCTGCAGACTGAAAAAATATCATGCACACTGTTGAACACCTGCGTCTCATGTGAGAGTAGATACTGTTGTGACAAATACATTATCACTTCACTGAAGGGCATCGGTAAAAGACAGTCACTTTCAATCATGACTTCACATCAGGGTTGGGACCAGGGTATGGGGTGAAAATGCTCAGGAGACACTCAACTCTTGAGCGCTGACCTTGCCTGGCGCCACCGTGACTGTGAGTGCCTCCCTACACTGTACTCGTGGGCACCTCACTTCCATCTCGTCATCTGCAGTGTCGCAAAGCGGCCCTTTACCGAACACACTCTCTGTACCTGGAAACGTGCTGTGTATGCTTTGCACACATTATCTTACGGAGCTTTTACAATCACCCTACAAAATAGATATTAATGAGCTCCATTTTGCAGAAGGGTACACTGAGGCTATAGAAGGCATAGGATTTACTTAAGGCCACACAATCCTGAAATCCGTGGAATTCAGGCCTGCCTGTTTTCTGACCAGAGAGCGCCCTCCAGGGCAGGAGGTCCGCCCTGTGCATCTTTTTGGACCAGCATGCAGCGGAGTGACGCTCGGAGCTGCCAGGTGACTGTGCAATTGGTAAATCTCCCTTTGCTTTATGTCAGCTGCCTTCTCCCTCCAGGTGCCGACTTAGGGCTCTCCAAGGAGGCCCCTGTCCTCACCGGAGGGCCCCTCGCTCCCTCCCAGCACCTCCTGCTTCTGACACAGACTAGCCTGAGGCCCTTCCCGGGACCCAGAGCTGGACAATGCAAGCTCTCTCCCAGCCATCCCATTCCCCCCTCCCCAAGCTCCTTGATCAAAGGGACAACTGGGCTAGGAAGATGATGTTTCCTGAACCTGGATCTTTCTTCTTCTTGGAAGCAGAGAAGAAGAAAAGGGAGAAAATGAGGCAGTTCAGAGAGAGCAGCCAAGTCAATTTGTAATAGCCCGGGTTCTAAAGTAGCTGTAATTGAATGACAGTTTGCTGTGAGGCACAGGGGCCAGCGTGCCTGTTTGCCTTGGCCTGGCAGGTGTGGACGGGAGGCTGTCTCACGGGGAATTTCTGACATGAGCCATGCAGACTGGACCCCGTGTATGGAAAGTTCCCTGGGAAATTGCTGCCCCACTGTTGAGCATGCCTCCAACCCCGAGTCCAGGCATAAAGCAACACCTGGTGATGGACCTCTGTAAAAAGTCTGAGCTGACTTGGCAGAACTGCCTTCGAATTTCTGGGGCGGGGAAAGCTGGTAGAATGTGACCCAACAAACCTGCATCAATTCCTGCGCCAGGGGCTGTGGAATGGACATTAGTCAGGCACTAGCTCTGTCCCCTCCCCGTGCTAGGCCTGTTCCCACATATTCCTCATTTGATGCTCACCACGGTCCCATGCGGTGCTAGGGGGAAGGGCACGGGTTTCTTTCCAGGGTGATGAAAATGTTCTAAAATTGACTCGTTTGGCTTGGGGTCTGTCCCCACCCCATCACCAGCTCCCCCTGGAACCCCAGACTGGGGACCTCTGGGGAAAGCTCTTCCCAACTCTGTGGGGTCTGGGGGTGAGGGGCTGGGAATACAGAGAGAGCTGGGGATGTGGTAACTTACAAAGTTTTTAGGATTGTTTTTTCTTTAGGAGGAGGGATGTTCTGGGTTTGGGGATGAAGCTATTTCACAAATACAGATCTTGACAAAACAAAGCCGGCGCCTCCTTCCTCCACAGCCTCTCAGATTTCTTCCCTGACCCCCAGAGACAAATACTGGGGCCGGCCTCTGAGTCCCTCCAGAGAAAGATGCTGCGCTGCCAACACTTGGTCTCTAATAACCTCAGATGGATGGAAGCAAGGCATAGGCATGGGGCCCGTGGGGACTCCAAAGGGGCCTGCGGATGATCATGAGATCACAGCCCTGTAAGGATTTTCTTATGTTTTGAAAAAACAGCCTTCATGATAGATTACTTCTTCTTGAGGCAGAGACGGTGGCGTGCTGGAAGACAAAAGCCCGAGAGCAAGGACTCTGAAGATACGTGCCAGCCACCAGACCTGCCCCTTCTGCGACACCACGGGTCCCAGCTCTGCACTTGATTCTAAAAAGTCTTGGAGGCTCAGTTTTCTCACCCACAGAATGGGGCCAATAACAGCATCTGCCTCACGGGGCTGCCGTGAGTGGGCTCGGCAAGGCTGGGGAGCGGCCAAGTGCCGTGGACACACGGCGTGGGGGCAGTTTCCCCGTGTTCTGCCGTGTGCTCTAGTCACGGATGCCAGCTATCGATCTGACACTGCAATCTGGACTTTCCTTTGAAAATTACCAGATTCAACAAAAAACATCTGGCTCAGGGCAGGGAGCCCCCAAGGAAGTGGACGCCAGCCCTGCCGATTAAATTACTACTACCCCTGGCTAGAACTGAAAACAAATTTTATAAGTGTAAACGGCTCGTTCCGTCCATTTCCCCTAGCTCTTTGAAGATCACTCTCTTTCTCACCCCCATTTCCTCGCTACAGCAAGAAGAGATGCTTCGGAAATGAGACCTCAAGATGGAACTCTGCAAACAATTTCAAAAGGAATGTGTGACCCAGTGAGGGGTAGAACTGCTTGGAGAAGCAGCTTGGTGTATTAGGTTTAACGAGCAAGACTGAGATTCAAATCCCAGCTGTGCCCGAGGCTGGCTGTGTGACCCTGGACAAGTTACTTAACATCTCTGAGTCTTTTAAGTATTTCAGCTGTAAAATGGGGATAATGATAACTACATGGCAGGGTATCCTTGAAGAATAGTTGGGATGATACATGAAGGTGACTAATAGAAACATTCAATGAACTGAGTTGATTGGATCAGTGCACGCTGTCTCTCCCCTCCCCAACACCTTTGGTACAAGCTCAGCTTTTCCAGCTCTCCCTGACCACCCGCCCAGCACAACATTCTTTTCCAATGGGCTCACTGGCGAAAGGAGGATGGAAAGCATTTGGCCAGAACGCAGACCTCATTAACTCCCGTGTCTCTCCATCTGCTATCTATCAGGAACCCATGGCAAGGAGGCAGGTGACCAATAAAAGCCCTCCCGTTTCCCTTTGTCTCCGGGCCAGTGCGTGACTGTGCAAAGCTGTTCACAACGGTGGGTGTCTGTCAGGGCTCCACTCTGGCCTTGTGATTCGTAGTAAGAGCAGGGGCTTTGCTGGGCTGGGGAAAGGAAGTGGAATTCACAGCCAACTCAGAGGCAGCAGCTGGGCCCAGCTGGCCTCGACTGCAGGTCAAGAAAGAGTCTGAAAACCAGCAAATGGCACTGCAAACACGGTGGAGTAGGGAGGTCGTTATTCACAGCACAGGAACCTACAATTCAAATGAGTCTATTCCCCAAGGCCATTGCTTGATTTACAAAAGTGAGATCTGTACTCTAATTTTTCCAGGAACATGCCACTTACAGAAAGTCAAGTACAAAGAGTCCATGTAGACAGTAAATACTCAAGACATGAGAGCTGTTGTTATTACATGAAATGTATTAATATGCTGAGAATTCCTTTACACTTCTTGCAGGTGGGACATAGGTTTGCTTCTTAATTTCCGGGCAGCCAATGGGAACCATTAAACATCATTAGTTTTGATCAGTTTCACAATTCCCAATGTCTAGAAGTAACCCCAGGAACCCAGAACGAACCCCACTGTTACTGGTACTAAAACACGAGAGAAATGATATCTTCTGTAGGTCCTCATAGAAAAGACGTTGTATAATGTGAAGAAAAAGGTGTTCAGTAACATCCCAGCAGGCAAAGCAAGGGCCACGTTCCTGATGATGACTGTGTCCTGTACTTGTCAGTATCTGACGGCAAAGAGACTGTGCCGCCCTCTCCCTGAGATGCCAAGGCGGCGGCAAAACAATGGCTGGCACGGATGCTTTACAATCCCAAGCCACCGGGCTCCACGTCCATCCTTTGGCCTTTGTGTTTTGTTATTGGAGGAATTAGAGTATTATTAATCAACCAATCAGTCAAATAAGGCTCATTACCATTAAAAAAGAGAAAGTAAGCTTTATTTATGCAATTATAAGACATTTAAAAAACAAAGGGATTATTACTAATACTTGAGCCTGGCAATCTTCCCAGAGTGGGAAACCGACAAGGGCTTTGTTCTTGAAGAGGCAACACAGCAGTTGTAGATTCCTATCCCCCTGCTCCAAGCTCCTGGTGTGTGGAAGGCCTCTTGAATATTCAGGGAAGGTTCCGAGAGCCCCCTCTGGGGAAAGTTTCAGTGAGTCAGGAGTTAGGAGTCTGTGTACTGTGTGACCCTAGCCAAAACAAACAGCCTCTCTGGGCTGCAGTTTCCTAGCCATTACATGTCGGAAATTGAACTAAAGTCACTGGTTTGGGCTTTAAAAAAATATGGGGACCCCATTCCCATTTCAGACCAACTGAGTCAGAATCTCTGAGGGTGGGGTGCCAAAACAGTATGTTTAAAAATTGTTCTAGGTGATTCTAGAACACAGCAGGGGCTGCAAATCATGACCTGGGTGCCCTGTACTCCTTTCTACCTCCGGTTTTCTCAACACCTAGGATTTCAGGTATCCAAAATACCTGATCTTGGGTTCTCAAACGCAAATGTCTGCAGAGCACCCGAAAGTAAGCTAATGCGTGACGAGAGAGCCAGGTCTAAGGCAAAAGATGCTCAACTGTTTTGAGACTTAGCCTAACACCAGCCAGGTTAGGTCATCTTTAAAGACACAGTACAGGAAAAGTTAAATAGCACGCACAGTCTACAGGACCCTGTTTGAGACCCCTGATAAACAGATTCCAGCTCCCTTTAGCTGGCTAGCTCACTGGCCTGCAATGCGTGCAACTGTGTGCTTCCTGGTGACACAGGCTGCCTCTTACTTTCCTTCACATCACAAGCCCCAGGCACTTAGTGGGCAGTCAGTAAGCGCTGAGCAAAGGAATGCCTGGGTGAACAGGTGGGTCCCAGACGTCCCTTGATTCTTCAGTTTTACATTGTTAATAAAGAGTTTAGCAGTCTAGGCCTGCATTGTCCAATGTTCTGGCCACCAGCCACACGGGACTATTGAGCCCTGGGCTAGTCCAGAGTGTAAAATGCATATCACGTGTCAAAGAGTGAACGTGAAAATAAGAATTTAAATTTTTCATTAATACATTTTTATACTAATTAGATGTCGAATTGATAATATTTTGAATACATTGTGTTAAATAAAATGTGATTAAAATTAATTCCACCTGTTTCTTTTCATGTTTTAAAATGCAGCCACTGGAAAATTTAAAATATTATATTTTTATTGGAATGTGCTGCTCTGAGCCATTTTGCTTTCATTTATTTTTCACGTATGTATCCTTATCTTCCTTGTGTGTGATTTTTTTCAACATTTATCTCCCACCAATGAACTCTGTCCTTCTCTCTTCTCTCTTTCTCATCCTCTAGTAGGATTATAATATAATACTATGAGAGATGGAGAGGGAGCAAGGAGTTAGATTTAGAAAACTAGTTTTTCTCTAGGCCTGGGAGGATCTACTGTCTATTCCCACCTCCCGCCCTCTGCCCAGGGTGTGTTTCCTTGTAAATGACCACCGTCTCAATGCTCTCCCCTGGAGATTTCCACTGTCTGGTTCCCTTCCCATTTTCTACTTGGGGAGGAGCTCTTACTCATCCTTGAAGACCCAAATCAAATACTCCCTCCTCTGTGAAGCCCGCCTTGATCTCGCAGGAAAGGAAGCAGCACTCCCATTTGCCTCTTCCTGCACTCAGCTCTTACTGCTACTGTAACACTTCTCCCAGGAATGCTTGTGATCTTTTAACCCGTCGGTCTTTCCATAAGACTCCTTCCATGCAGGGCTGGTCTACCCACTCCATGTTGCCAAGGCCTGACTCAAGATCTGACATATATGCTCAGCAAATGTTGGATGAATGGATGGATCTCACTCATTCAGGGAAGTACCTTTACTTACTCATCTTCATCCTCTCAACACATAGTTACTGAGTAGCTACCGTGTACCAAGCCTACCAAGCACACACAGGGAACACTGCAATGAGCAAAACAGACAAAAATGCCTGCTCTCGTGGTGCTTCCACGCTACTGCCGGAAAGAGCCTGGCACCATCCCGACGCCCAGATGAATGTTCACACATGCTGCTGCTGAAGAGGAGGAATAGTGTGGACAGGAGGAGTGGCTGTGCCCCAGAGCCCACCCTCCTGAAAGGCACAGGCCCCAGCCTTTGCTACTGGTCTCACTAGAGGCTTCCTTAACAGAATCTTTATAACCCTCCGCTTACGCTGTGTACTAAAGAGTTTAAGAGGTGCGATAACGGAGTGACAGCAGGTATTTATTGGTTCTGATCGAGACAGAGGAGGCTGTGAATTGACCAAAGCATGGCTTTCACTTTTCTTACAGGCACTGCAGTAGTGACCAAGGAGATTGCTAAGACTTTCAGAATCATCCAGAAGAGTAACCACAAAAAACAAATTGAAGCCATTGCGTTCATTAAACAAAGGATCATTGAACAGAAAGATCTCTGCCCTTCAGCACCACAGAGTTTTATGCACGTACATTGTGAGATACGAACGAGGTTGGGACGAAGGCTGCCATCCCCAGGAAGTGGGCGTTCTGGACGCCATCCTCAGCCCACGCAGACTGAGCTCCTCCTCTCCCCTCCACCGCTGTTTCCTCGCCAATCTCCGTGATTAACCCCGCCTTCCACCTGGTTACTCCAGCCAGCAACTGGGAGCCATCCTTGACCCTCCCTCTCTCTTTTTCACCATCCACGTGTGATCAATCACGGAGCCACGTCAGTTCTGCTTCCCAATCATCTCTCCAACCTACACACGTCTCTCCATCCACACTGCCAGCGCCAGAGTCCAGCCCACAATCCTCACAGGCCCGGGCTCACTGCAAAGCCTTCTTGCCAATCTCCCATCTCCGCGGGTCTGTTCTTGACACGGTCACCACGCCCACCCAACCCTGGTGTTTTGCAGAGGCCACCTACTCTGTTCAAATCCAAAGATGAATGTCCCAACATGAGAAGCATGTCAAAAATGCCTCACTGCTCTGCTCACAGTTCTCATTCTGAGAACTGTGGAAGGATGAAGGCTGATGCAGGGTAAGCTATATAGAATACTGGAGGATAATGTAGGGATTACGTTTTGAAGTCAGATACACCTGGCTTTGCATGTGAAACCTGCCACTTTCTTGCTTTGTGACTTGTGACAAATTACTTAACATCTCTGGTCCTTGATTTCCTCATCCGTAAAAGAGTATAATCATATCTACCTCCATAGTATAGACTCTCTCGACCTATATACTATATACCACAGAGAATAATGATACATGTATAGCACTCAGCCCAGTATCTGACACATAAATACATTCTTAACAAGTTGTAGCTGGCTGAAAAGAATAAAGATTATTCACAGAAAGCATCTGTCTTCTTAGGGAAAACTCTGATTCCCACAGAACCCAAGTCCTGCCCCAGCTCTAACACTTCATTACTGGAAAGTTCCAGATGCCTGTCTAACCTCTAAACTGATCGTGTTTTTGACTGCGTTGAGATAACCTAATCCCCTTCTAGAGTAACCAAGATAGAAGATCCTTTCCATTCCTATCATTTGAGTGCCAGGAACCCCCCACATTTTTAGGCTTTGAGCTTCTTAACATCAATGTGAAGAAAGAAACATAATCAGTTATAAAATTCCCAATGTTCAAGAGGGAACTCTTGAACACTCTGAACTCAAAGAGAAAATCTGGGGTAATACAGGAGTCAGCGAATTTTCCCTTAAAGGGCTAGGCAGCAAATAATTTAGGCTTTCGGGGCTATCTGACCTCTGCTGCAACTACTCAGTTCTGCTGTTGCAGTGCAAAAGCAGCCACATACGCGGCATGTTGAAGAACCATGTGTCTGTATTTCAATAAAGCTTTATACACAAAACAGCCAGCAAGCCTGTCGGCCACAGTTACCTGACCCTGGTGTAATATAATGAACCACATTCCAGCTTTCCGATATTGGACAAGTCACTTCGTCTCTTTGAACCTTACCGTCCTGTACAAAAATATGGGAGTTTGGGGCGTGAGTGAACTAAGTGAAATAGAATACAGTCAATCCTCGTTATTCATGGATTACCTATTCGCTAACATTTGTGAATTTGTCTATTCAGTAAAATGCATTTGTAACCCCAAACTCAATACTTTCACGGCCATTCATGACCATGCCCAGACAGGTGAAAAATTTGAGTCACTCTTTGTGACATTCCCAGTTGAGGTTGAAAAAGCAACGCTCTGCCTTCTTGTCTATGCTCTCATACTGTAAACAAGCATCCTTTTTGTAATCTAGTGAGTATCACGTTTTTCACATTTTTTGTCTTTTTTTTTTTTTGGTGATTTCACTGTTTAAAATATCCACCAAAAATAGTGCTGAAGTGCTGTCTCATGTTCCTGAGTGCAAGAAGGATGCAATGGAGAAAATGCGTGTGTCAGATGAGCTAGTTTCCTTCAATAGGAGTTGGTAGCGCTGTTGGCTGTGAGTTCAATGCCAATGAATCAAAAATATGTATTACATAAGGTACAAATACACATGAAACAAGATGATGTATTAATGAGTTGACCAAACTGTTGTGACCAGAGGCTCAAAGGAATCTAACCCTGTTTTTCCCCTAGGAGCAAAGGCTCAGTACTCACACCTAATTCATATAACATAACTCCTGTGATAAATGAGAATCACCTGTGTATGAACATGTCCAAAGTAGCAGCCAACAATACTATTCTAAAACTCTTGGTTTTATAACAATGATGTGATGATGCTATTAGTACTGATCATAATACTCTCATCTCCTAGCAATGATGCTATTACTAATTAACCATGTTAGTTTGTATTATTTAACAAGAGTGCTGTGCTGTGTTACTATTATTAAGTGGTTGTATCCAGAGTCAGCCAGAGAATTTGGCCACCACTTCTTTTTCCTGCAACTTCCTGAAGGGGAAAAAACAAAAACAAAAATAAAGCCTTCCTACAGACTATCTCCCAGGGGCTTCTGCAAACAGACAGCAGAAATGAAGTGCTCTGGAGCAGTGATCTTGGGCCAAGAGCAGAGCAGCATCTTCCAGGAAGGGAATAAGGAGCTGTACCTGGTGGGGCCCTGAGGCTGGGTGACAACAGGCCTCCGCAGAGCCCTCACTAGCCCCGACGGCCAAGCAGGCTCCGAAGAGCAGTGCCTTCAGCTCCTTGCGGGCCTAGTTAAAATGCCAGCCTGGTATTTATTTGTTTTCTCCCAGACAGATGCCAATTATAGGGGGTTGGGGAAAGAGACAATGGCCCAGACCTGATTGACAACGGCTGCCGAACAAGGGGCCTCTGTGGCATGTTTAATGAAAAGGCAACTGTGGTTTTATTTCGTCTATTTGGTTTTAGAGTGTCCTTTATAAAAACAATTCAACCAGCAGGATTAACTGCTCCTGGGCTTTCTCGTTTCCCTGCGGCTCTGTGTCTGTCCTGCTATCCACCTGCCTCCTCCCTTCCTCCTCTGCTCCCAGCAGGTCCCCTTCCAGACTTCCACGGGCCCCCGCAGAGAAGCACAGGCCTGCACACAGGCCCGGCCCCACTGGGACTCTCAGTGGTCCCTGGATTTGTCCCCATGTCCCCCTCTCCCCAGTGCCACCATGCTTCAGGCCAGCATCTCCTCTTGCTTGGCCACCTGCAAGGGCCTGAAGGCTTGCTTCCCTCTGTATTCATGACTCTGGGAAGGTCTGGGTTGTTAACGATCAGGAAGTGTAACTGGCACTTAGTGCCTGTGGGTGGGCAGGACAAGAAATGAGCCATCCGAAGTGATCCCCCAGTGGTTTCACTCCCTTTGCCACTTTGTAGCCAAAGCAATTTAGTTTCTAGTCCCACAATCTAATTACCAAATTGTACAGTATGTGAATTATATCCAAATAAATCTGCTATATAAAATTTTAAAATCTAATTACCATGCTTCCCTACCTAAAACTCTTAAATGATTTGGTATCATCTGCACTGGATCAAGTTCAAACTCCTCACATGGTACACAGAGTTTCACTGAGTTCCAGGCCCTTCTATCTCCTCGGTTTATCTCCTCTCACTGCTTCCCACTAACCATGGCCTCCACCTCCACCCTAACACACTTTTTACTTCCTATTCCAGCTGTACCTGCTGTTCATATTCTCTCTAGAGCACCTCACCTCCATCCCTGACAAAAGCCTCCTCAACCTTCAAGGCTCTGTTTCAGCATCACCTCCTCCAGGAAGCCCACCGTGACTCCTCCCTGCCTCAGGCTGCCTCTCTGTGCTTCCCTTGTATAATTTGCAGGGCAGTTACCCTACTCGATAGCGCCAGGGGGCAGGAAGCAGGCCAGATTCAGTCTCCAGTGGAGGGTCCAGCTCACAGAAGTAGCAGATCAGGTGGGAGAATAGCTTCCCTTCTCCCAACCAGATGCAGCTCTGCCTCTTCTTGTTTTATGTATTAGGACATCATGAAAGACTTTGTTTGAAGAAAATTCCCACAGTCACAAAAGGTTTGGAAATGCTGTTCTAGGTCACTGAGTTTGTCTGCTGGGGAAACTGAGGCCTTGAGACTCCTTCATGATGACTTCTGAAGGCTCAGCAAACATGGGCTGTTTACCCACGGAGCACACCTCCCCATCTTGTGAAGGGGGACGGTCCCGGCTCCTGAGGGCCCTATCTAAGCACCAGCTGTTGAATGGTGGGGCTGGCGGAGCCCAAGCCTTCAGACCGTCCCGCCCACAAGCCTGGACTTGCCGGAGTGGCACCAAGGCGGGCTCCTCAGCCCACACACTCCCCGAGCTCCTTCTCACTGGGCCCATGGCAGTAGGAGAGGCCTGGGATTTTCGCATGGCAACACCACCTTGGAATGAGGTCCTTGTGTTCTTTAAGTGACCAAACTCTCCCACTCCAGGAAAGAGGGGAAGGGGTGCAGCCCATACTTACCACACTGAGCACCAGCTGTGCCCCAAGACTACCCGAGACACACAGGAAGAGCTCGTAGTTAAATAAAATGACGTGGAGGATCTCATTTGGTTCCCGTAACACCCCTACAAGGTAGCGAATTCTGTCCCTATTTTCCAGATGACAAAACCAGAGCTAAGAGTAAATGGCAAAATGGGGATTTCCAGACTCAGGTCCTCACGGTTCCCAAGCCACCAAGTGCTTTTGCCAGTTCCTGTCTTGCAGCTGACCCGCCCCACCCCGTCGCCCGCTCCCCGCCATTCTTGCAAGGTTCCAGCCGACACATGTGCGGTTCCTGCCCACAGTCATTACCTGGGACACAGGTGCGTGTGCCAGGCCATGGAGTTGCACTGGGGACAGGCAAGCAAGGCGCAGTCTGCCCTCCCAAAGTCACAGACCGCTCGGTAGATCGGGGGGTAGTTCCAATAAGAAGTGGTGCTAGTGACCGGGCGCGGTGGCTCACGCCTATAATCCCAGCACTCTGGGAGGCCGAGGCGGGTGGATCGCTCAAGGTCAGGAGTTCAAAACCAGCCTGAGCAGGAGCAAGACCCCGTCTCTACTATAAATAGAAACAAATTAATTGGCCAACTAAAAATATATAGAAAAAATTAGCCCGGCATGGTGGTGCATGCTTGTAGTCCCAGCTACCCGGGAGGCTGAGGCAGAAGGATCGCTTAAGCCCAGGAGTTTGAGGTTGCTGTGAGCTAGGCTGAC